>JASFAX010001133.1:0-52776 GCA_030737875.1 Allium sativum
TGGCTAAGGAGTTTGTACGGAGGAAAGGAGTATGATGAGATCTTCGCACCGGTTGTGAGGCATACTTCTATCTGGATACTACTTGCATTAGTTGCTATTTACGACTTGAAGTTGGAGCAACTAGATGTGAAAACCGCCTTCTTGCATGGAGACTTGGATGAAGACATCTACATGGAGCAACCGGAAGGGTTTGTTGTAGAAGGTAAGTCAGAACAAGTTTGCAAGTTGAAGAAATCACTATATGGTTTGAAGCAATCACCTAGGAAATGGTACAAGAGATTTGATCATTTCATGCTTGAAAGTGGCTTCCATCGAAGCATCAAGGATGCTTGCGTTTACTTCAAGAGGTTAGGAGTTGGGTGTATTTACTCTTGTATGTGGACGATATGCTCATTGCTTCTAAGGACAAGGCAGAAATCAACAAGTTGAAAGAGAAATTAAAGGCGGAGTTCGAGATGAAAGACCTTGGAGAAGCAAAGAAGATCTTCGGCATGGAGATTGTAAGGGACCGAAAGCGTTTTGAGTTGAGATTGACTCAAAAGGAGTACATTAAGAAGGTGCTTTGCCGGTTTAACATGGAGAATGCAAAGGCGTTAAATACACCTTTACCTTTACATATGAAGCTTTCGGATAAGGGATCACCTATCGGAGAGAAAGACAAGGCTTATATGGCAAAGGTGCCATATGCAAGTGCGGTTGGTAGCTTAATGTATGCCATGGTGTGTACAAGGCCCGATATTGCAAATGCCGTCGGGGTGGTTAGTCGATATATGGCTAATCCGGGGAAGTCGCATTGGGAAGCCGTGAAGGCTATATTGAGATACTTGAAAGGCACAGCATCTCATGGTCTTGTTTTTGGTGGTAGTGATGGATTGAGTTGCAAGTTAGTTGGTTATTGTGACTCGGACTACGCCAGTGATAGGGATCGGAGGAAATCGACTTCCGGATATGTCTTCACACTTGGTGGTACGGCCATTAGTTGGAGATCGAGATTGTAGACCGTAGTTGCTTTATCCACTACGGAGGCGGAGTTGATAGCCGCTGTGGAAGTGGCAAAGGAGGCACTCTATTTGAAGCGACTATTGTGTGACTTGGGTTTCGAACATGAGAGTATTGATGTTCGATGTGATAGCCAAAGTGCTATACATTTGGCGGAGAATTTGGCGTTTAGCTCACGAACGAAGCATATTGAAGTGAGAGAGTCATTTCTAGTAGCCATGGACGAAGACAAGCAAGTATGCCTTCGGAAAGTGCACACAAATGACAACGCGGCGGACATGTTCACTAAGACATTGCCGGTTGGGAAGTTCGAGCATTGCTCGAACTTAATTCACTTGGAGAGATGCTAGGTGCCACGAGGTGGCACAGTTGAGAGAGAAACTTGGGTGTAGAAGAGTATCGGTTAGAGGTTGTTGTTCTATCTTCATGGTAAGTACTCGTTTTCACTCCCGAGTACATTGTCTTTCGGTGGGACTGGTTTAGGAGTTGGATGTTTCAACACTTTATTGACGGGTGGGGGCTATGCCTGAACTCGTTAGTGAAGTGCAATGGGCGGTGGCTATGCCGGAGTTCATTGGGGAAACATTCAAGCTTTCTTGATTGAAGATAGAAGGAAATGCTTGGGTGCATTGAAGGTTGTGATGTAGATGGATATAGTATCGAGGTGGAGTGTTGAAGTATGCGATACTATTGTAGAGAATATTTTGGATCTGGAGAATATTTTGGATCTGGAGGGTATTTTGGATCTGGAGAATATTTTGGATCTGGAGGATATTTTGGATCTGGAGAATATTTTGGATCTAGAGGAAATTTTGGGAATTTCCATATACTTCTTTATGCCTATATAAGCTACATCAAATCCAAAAGGAGATATGACAAAAATCAAGAGATTAGATCAAGATTTATTCTAATTAGGGTTTTGGCAATCTTAATCTTCTTCAATTCTTTTCTAAACAAAATCAAACTTTTCTAGTAAATTTGATCATTGTAATCAATCTCTTGTACTCTTCTATTGATATTAATAAAGGTTTCTCTCTCAAAGTGGACGTACACTGACAAGACGTCGGTGGAACCACTATAAATCCCTATGTGATTTAGTTTCTCGTTATTGCTCTATTATTTCCATTATTTGGTGATTGTGATTGGCTTGGATAAGATTGAGATTGTTCGATTGGTTGTTTTTGCACTATTACCACGATCTCGTTTTCCGCGGCGTTGGGGTTTTTGATTTGAGCGGTCTTGAATCAAAATTCCTCCACTACAGCTAGAACCACACATTGAACCACATGATCTGCTTTGCTGCCAATATTCTTTATGTCCCCATCTCTTCTCATTTTGCTTGCTGTATAAATACAAGGCAATCTTTTCTTCCTTCATTCTCATGCTCACAATTTATTTAGAGATGGCTTCTCAAACATTCAATGTTAGATCCGTAAGCTTACCTTCTAAATCACAACAAGAGGCAATCAGAATTGAAAAGGAGATAAAGGCACTCAAATCAATTGTGGCTTCATCGTCTTGTGTTACAACTGAAGTACTAGAAAATGGTCTACGAGAAATTGGCAATATTTATGAGAGCATCAAGCTGATCCTTCAGTTGCCTAGTACTGAAGGAGTAATTTTCAATACCCTAAACAATAAATGGATGGAGAAGGAGCTGGATGAATCCATTAAAGTATTAGACCTTTGCACTTACATTCGTGGTTACTTGGTTCTAGTAAAAGATCATGCCCAAGAACTTAGGATTGGATTTATTATACAGACATTTACTCTTGAATAGAGTATCTCTTTTGAACATAATTAGTCTTTAGTTATTGTGGATTGCCTTCTGGCTTTTCCTTGGACCAATTTTGTAGCTCCTGTTGTAATATATGTAGATAGATATGATTCATATTATAATCATAATATATGGCTCTTTACTTTGTATATATTACAGTCACAAACCTGTTTCTTAGGATGATTTTGGTATGCCCCTTACCTGCTTTTTTGTTTTTTTCCCCAAGTTCAAGAACTGATTGAGTTGAACATAGTACTGATTGACTTGAGCATCAGAAGTTCTAACTGAAACACTTAAATCGTTCCTGCATCAAATCCCTTTATATCTTTCCTGTCCAAACCGCTTCAGAAATCCTATGATGCGAATAATTAAGGACTTTCCATCCTTGAAAGTAAACCCTTTTTTTCTTGTCTTTCCTGAATTGTGTACTTATATACAAGTCTGGATAGTATATATCATAATACATGATAAATGGGTTAATCATACAAGACCGGATTCGAATCCGTGACATTTCATACATTTTTGTTGCTTTTTGTTATGTTTCTTGCACAGAATTGTAGTCTAATTCGATGCATAATTTCTTTGTGATTCTTTAAGTTCAACATTCCATACACCGCAAATATTTTGCTTGCTTGTATCAAAGCAACACAAATCTTGTTATTGTTCATAAGACAGTATGTTTCATATACAACTTGTGTCTGTCTTCATATGCATTTGTCATGCGTACTGATGCTAATTAGTTCAAATGAGCCTGGTTAGTTATAATTTTTTGTTCTGCAAATATCACGTGTGACATTTAGTATTATATGAGAAAGGTTTATCAACCATGTGGACATCTTACCCGTAGTGTCAGATATCTGTTCATATGGCTGTTGAGGAGACAAGCAACCATATTGACCTCAATACATACAGTATTAAAAATCTTAATGGTGGCTAAGCTCACACATAACATCGCATAACATGCTTAGCTGCCTATATTCGTTATGTCTCATCTCCCATCTTTTGTTCATGCTAAATAAATTGTTAGTATATAGCTTAAATGGCATACCAGATGATCTATCTCATTTATTCTTAAATTACTATTGAACTTGCTCATATTTAAGATGTGTTGAGGAGTTTGTGGTTTGAGGCGTTTTTGGAGGAGTAGAATTTGCCGTACTTCTGACTTCAAGGATTTGCGGAGCAAATTCTTTCAGACAATAGTTCAACCCACTAGGTACAAACGGGTTAACGAACTATTGACTTCAGGATTCAATGAAGCCCTGAAACAGCGTTATCGGATTCAAAATTTATACGATTTTGATCCGACCAAGAACACTCTAGTATTTGATCTCTGATGATGCAATGTAGAATAAAGAAAAGAAGAAGAAGTAGAGGATGACAACTCTGCAACAATTTCAGAACCGAAACAATATATAAGTGTTTCAGACAGAACTGTTTTGCAACAGTTTGACAGCATTGCAGAATTCAAGCGGAAGAAGAAGATTAATTAATCAGATTATTCGAAATGAATTTGCGCAGTTCTATATATAGGTGACCAGAGGAGGCATCCAATAGGCAAGCGTTGCAACCATTTAATTACAACAGTCATTTCTGTTCGAATTTGAACATATGCATCTCTTCAGTTTTGCAACGCTTCTGAAGCGTCGCTTCCCTTCGGGTTGAAACCGGTCGACAAGCCAAATGTCACCGGTCGACCGTTTTCAACCAGAGAACAAAACGGTCGACTGGTTGAGTTTTAGCTTGTCGACTGATTTGTTTCTGCAGACTAAAGGATCACGAGACCCCAAGAGCCCCAAAGCGCAAGGCCTATTTTTGACATTTTAAATATTATTATCTATGCCAAGCTCATGTCCAAGGCTCATTGCCTTATAGCTCCTTCTCTTCTTTCTTTTGATATCACATGTCAAGCTTTTACCTATATAGAGACAAACTTCTTTATATTCTACAATGTGGGACTAACTCCTACACCTTATCTTCTTCCATTCTTACTTCCTTCTTCAAAAAACAAACCCATATCCCAAAACTAATTTTTAAAATTTACAACAATGTAATGACCCGCATTGGCAGAGGTATTATAATTAATTAATTTAATTATATAAATGGTGATATAGTGAATTTAATGGTCATGGAATTAAATAATGGTGAAAATTTAATTAAAATAATAAATTAAATAATATCTTTAATTCTGAAATAATCAAGATTGGCTGAAATGGTGATATGGTGTGAACTAGATCATCTGTGATATTTAATTCAGTTTAGAATTGAATTAGAATAACGAATATATTATTTGAACGACAGTTTGAATGTATAATTATATTATAATTATAATCGAGCTTGAAATGGCGCTGCAGTTCATAAATTGGCGATCGAACTTCAATTGAATGTACATGATTCGTTTTAAGCCGGATTTCTGTGAAACAAGAAACGTGTGGAGCTGGTGGAATATATCTTTCTAGTGGAAGAGAAAAATCAGGATTTCGTCGTGTAGATTTTGATTTATGTCCAAATCAAATTTTAGAAAAGTCGCTGTGGAATTCCTTTATAATTTATAAAGGAATTAATTATATTTTAAAAAGGAATTTCATTATAAATCGAATATCAATTTAATCGGGATTTGAAATATCAAGTTAGAAATTCATATACGAATATTCTAAAGCTGTACGGTATTCAACTGTAAATATATGCGATAATATTTATTTATTTATATTAAATTTAATTATATTTAAATATATTTATATATTTAAATGGGTCATTCAGAGCTTTAAAAATAGCCACTTTTGCAAACGAAGTTGGAATTCGACGAAACTAATTTTGTTGGATCCACAATGTCAAATAGTTGTTAGATTCCAAATTCCATGATTTTTAGAGTCACTGTGTGGCCGTACGGATTTTTAGGGTGAAAAACAGTCAGTATTTCGACGGTTAAAAATACGCTGTGTGAGCATACGGAGTCGGAATTCGACGAAACCAGTTTCGTTGGGACCGTAATGTTGAACTGTAGCTGCATGTCCAGTTTCATGATTTTTGGGTGTCATATGTGATTACAGGAATTTTAGAGGACGATTGTAGATAGCGTTTGATTTCGAACGAATATAATAATAAATATAAAAATATATTTAAATCCTCTATAAATACCATACCCAAAAGTCCTAAACCTAATTCAACTCATTCACAAAGTCAAAGAGGAAAAAATGCACCGCTTCCATTTTTGTTTCTCCAGTAAACTTATTCGATCAAATAAAACCAAAGTAAAATCCTAAAATCACCAAATACACATTGTTGTAATCCCTAGAGTTGCAGCATCGAATTGGTACCCATTTGGAAGTGTTCGACGCAGTTTTCTGGTTCGGGTTTTTGGCTCAACGAGCTAGGGTTTGGATTTTATGGGATGTTAGTGATTCGATTGAAGGAATAATGGGTGTAGTTGAGATTAGGTGGGAAAATGGCACTAAGTAGCCGACTCTGGTGGACTCCGGTGAAATGTGATGTCGCACCGTGCTTTGAGGTACAGCAGGTATCATGGAGTCGTGATTTTTCATGGGACGACGGGGTGAAATTGAGGGTGTCGACGGCGGAGAGGAGGAGACAAGGAGGTGAATGGTGATGTCGGTTCTGGTTTTTGGTGGAGAGAAGGACGAAGCGTGAAGGGAGTTGGCGTTGGAGAAATACTGGTGCGTGGTATTTCGTTGGAGAAGAAGGGATACAAGCAGATCCGGGTTGAAAGAAATAAGAGCGCCAGGCTTTGAAAATCTGAAGTTGGGCTGAGAGTTAAAGTTAGGCCCAAATAATTTTTAAAGGAAATAGAATTTATTTTAATTATATATTTAATAACTTGTTTACTTAATAACTTTCACGTACGTTAACCGAATTCAGAAAACCAGGATCCATTGGGATCGTATGAACGGTGGCTACACCATGGAACTGACTAGGAGTGGAGTGGAGCTCGTTTGAATTTATGGCAAAATAAACTGTTTGATTCAAATCAAACAACAGTTTATCGTTCTTTAACGATGAACTGCCAAAGTGAGTAAATCTCACTAACTCTGAACAGTTTATAATTTCATGTTGTATTTTTAGAACTATTAAATGTTGGTTGATTGATTGTGTGTTGGCTGTTTGATTGAACTGCTAGTCAGTTAGTTGAATTTCTATATTGATTCTATTTAACAGAATATATCATATGAAACTGAAAGTGATGTTGATTTTATAGTGTAACATCTGTGGATATAGGGAAACAGGTTGGAGGAATCCGACTGGATTCCTCAACATTTATTTTACTATTTTCATATATTGTGATATATGATGTGTTATATAATCTGTGATGGATTATGTGTGTTGGAATGAAATTGATCCTTGTTATTCGATATTTTAAATATCATAAAAGACCCTGGGATGTAAAAAGAATTATTTCAATGTATATTGAAATAAAGGGATTTTATAAAATCAATAGATTTTATAAAAGGAAATATTTCGAAAGTAAATAAAAGGGGAAATGTTTATAAAACGAAAAGAGATTTATAAAAGGGAAAAATGTTGATAAAACGAATAGAATAGAAAGTAAAAGGAGTTAATTGATGTTAGTTTAATCGATTAGAGTTAAAGCAAATGAGTTAATCGAATATAGTTTATTTGAATAGAAAGTAAAAGGAGTTAATCGAATATAGTTTATTCAAATAGAATAAAGGAGTTAATCGAATATCTAGTTTATTCGAATAGAAAGTAAAAGGAGTTAATCGATGTTAGTTTAATCGATTAGAGTTAAAGTAAAATGAGTTAATCGAATATAGTTTATTTGAATAGAAAGTAAAAGGAGTTAATCGAATATAGTTTATTCGAATAGAATAAAGGAGTTAATCGAATATATAGTTTATTCGAATAGAAAGTAAAAGGAGTTAATCGATGTTAGTTTAATCAATTAGTGTTAAAGCAAATGAGTTAGTCGAATATAGTTTATCCGAATAAAAAGTAAAAGGAGTTAATCGAATATAGTTTATTCAAATAGAATAAAGGAGTTAATCGAATATATAGTTTATTCGAATAGAAAGTAAAAGGAGTTAATCGATGTTAGTTTAATCGATTAGAGTTAAAGTAAAATGAGTTAATCGAATATAGTTTATTCGAATATAAAGTAAAAGGAGTTAATCGAATATAGTTTATTCGAATAGAATAAAGGAGTTAATCGAATATATAGTTTATTCGAATAGAAAGTAATAGGAGTTAATCGATGTTAGTTTAATCGATTAGAGTTAAAGCAAATGAGTTAATCGAATATAGTTTATTCGAACAGAAAGTAAAAGGAGTTAATTGAAAATATTTTATTCAAATAGAATAAAGGAGTTTATCGAATATATAGTTTATTCGAATAGAAAGTAAAAGGAATTAATCGAATATATAGTTTATTCGAATAGAAAGTAAAGGGAGTTAATCGAATATAGTTTATTCGAATAGAATAAAGGAGTTAATCGAATATAGTTTATTCGAATAGAGTAAAAGGAGTTAATCGAATATAGTTTATTCGAATAGAGTAAAAGGAGTTAATCGAATATATATTTATTCAAACAGAATTAAAAGAGTTATCGTATATAGTTTATTCGATAGGAGTTAAGTGAATAGAGTTAAAGTTAAATCAATAGAGTTAAGTGAATAGAATAAATTGAATAGAGTTATCGAATATACATTATCGAAGGAAAGAATTATCGAATAGAAAGGATTTGAAAGAGAGTTACGTAAGGAAGTTTGTTAAAGAATTAGAAGGGTGAACTTTGTCTATTTCAAGGTTAGAAACGTTGTTCAGTTAAGGTCTGAGAGGTAGTATTACCCCAACTTGATTGACTTCATTTTTAACTAAGGAATGGTTAAGGTTCGATAGTAAAGGATGGTTAAGTGAATTTAGTAATTAAAGGAAATGGTTTGAGTTGGCATCGCGATGGTTTGTTTAAACATCTGTCTAAGTCCAATGAAGAAGCTTTGGAAATGTTTTCCAAATAAGAAACCAGAAATGTTTTCTAATAAAGAAAACAAGAAATGGAAATGTTTTCCATTGTTAATAACGTTTATTTTCCAAATTTAGAAAATGAGAAATATTGAATATAGGGAAACAGGAGATAAGTAAATTAATGAAATAAAGAGATAAATGTTGAATGATGTTTGATCGATATAAATTTCCATTTGGAAATAATATCATTGTTTGCACACCTGTTTTCTTCGATAGTTAAATCACAGACTATCGAAGTTTTGATCATTTTAACGTTGTTAATATGGAGAGACCGGTTGGATTACTGTCCAAAGAACCACTCTGTATTGGCATAAGTGTTGCGAATCATATGCCAAAGATAATTGAAGATGGGGTAGAGTGCAAGGGCTATTGTATAAGTCTTAGATAACAGTGTCTAAGATGGATGTATTGAATAGTGCCTTCGGTTCATCCTGTTCCTGGATGACTCGTATGGACGGATGTCTGACAGAGTATTTCCAGACGATCTCGTATATTGATTTCTCCAACCGTACCTAGAGTGGAAGCAGAGAAGGAAACTTTTGTTAGCTAACATATAATGTATGGTTGAGAACGTCAATCGGTGATTTGATGGATTTGACGATGTGGCATTCAAAGTGAATCTGGTGTGATGATAAAGCGTAGCTTCTAGCCTCACATCCGGTAAATGATAGAAATCGGGCAGGCAGCATGGCCAAGTCGGTCGCACCGAAGTAGGGTGTATAATCACCTGATCTAGAGTTTCATTTACTTCTAAAAATCTATTGGTGATGCTGTCCCATTCGGGAAACGGTTGTTGATCCCAACCGTTGGTGATATACATTCGATACACTCAAGCGAAATGAGTGGTCGGTCATGTGTGGCCGGGTTGCAAGATGTTCTTGTTGAACCCAGTGTATTCCTTTCTAGAGGTACCCTAGCGAAAGGTGGTTCCATATCTTGTCATAGTTGGAAATCCATTTCCCAATATGTGCTTGCGGTTTTGATTGCATACTATATATGTAGAACGTGAGATGAAAGCGTTTCTGCTAGATGATTATTATATTGTGGTTGATAGACATTATTATAATATCAAAAGGTTTTTGATATAAAGATATTTTGGATTCTCATAAGGGAAAAAACCGTTTCGTTATACGGTGTGGTTTTATGACATATCGTTTACTTGTTCAAACTGTTTTAAACTGTTTTACTCATACCAGTCCCATGACTGACCCGGAGTTTATTTTGTTGTTTTCCCTAAACTCTTGGGTGCCCAATTTTGTACGGGCAGTCAAGTAGTCGAGATTTACAGATATACTGGAAGAGCTTGGAGCAGGAGGCTTCAGGATTATATAGCTATAGTTATTGCCGCTGTGTTGTAAGTGTTGTACTTTGATAATGATATGTATATTCAAGTACAGATTTGTATTTCAAAGTTATGTTATGAAATATATTTATTCGTTCCGCTGTGAGATTCGTGTTACTCCGATATTGCGTTCTTCTTCTTCTTCTATTCTAAGTTTCTATCTTATCTTTCCTCACCCTCTGTTTTCTTTCTATTAATTTCCTGATTTTCAATTTTATTTGGGGTTGGACTTGTGTTTGTGGTCAGCTCAAATTGGACCGGAATTTTGGGTCATTACAGTTGGTATCAGAGCAAAGGTTTAGTTAATACCTTGGCTCTGTGGCGTGATTCGGTAGAGATAGGGTCAGTGATACCCTAGATTGAGTTGAGTGTATATATATACGAATGAACGTATTTGTTATTGATATAAAATCGTTTTATATTGTGGTGATTCATTGGTTGAGTCGTTTATGGGTTCTGGTCGATCAGTTTGATCCACTATATCGGTAGGAGTTTATAAACACTCGAATATGATGGTTCGACACGATATGTTTTGAAAAGAGGGTAAATAAAAAATATATTTTACCCAACGTATATTTTGATATATATTGGATATATTGGTTGTGATTATAATCGAGTAAGATTATAAAAGTAAAATGGTTATATATATAACCAAGTAGAATTCGTACAAGTGTTACGAAATGAATTAAATCTGAATTTAAACCAGAATTGAAATGAAAACTTTGGAGAATTGGATAAGTGTTTGTAAATGGATTTGGATTAAAAATAAGGAAAATTTAAGATCCTGGGAGATTTTAAATTGTTTTACAAGTAGTGTGAATTATATTTTGAAATGAATTTCAAAGTGGAAATGTTAGAAATGGTTTTATAGTATTGAACTCACTTCGATCACTGGAAAATAGATTCTTATGATGACAGCTGCATCATCTGTATTCATTTTCGAGTTGTAAGTGACGAATTACTACCAGAGATACTGTTTTGAATTTGTTTTGGGAAAGACAAGTTGTGTTGAATTTCAAAATGGGATTTATAATATAGAATTGAATATAGACTTTGAATAAAGAGATTTCAAATAGAAATTGAATATAGAAATTCAAAGGGAGTTTGAATATATGAAATTCAATGGAATTGAAATAGAAATTGAATATAGAAATTCAAAGGGAGTTTGAATATATGAAATTCAGTGGAATAGAAATAGAAATTGAATATAGAAATTCAAATGGAATTTGAATATAGAATTCAAATGGAATTCAAATATAGGATTTGAATATAGAAATTCAAATGGGATTTATAATATAGAATTTGAATAGAATTTGATACATAGAATTTGTATAATAGAATTTGATATATAGATTTGAATAATAGAAATGATATAAAATTTGAATAGAAATTGAATAGAATTAACTAAGTCGAAGAGGAATTAGTTAATCGAGTTTTGAACTTGAAGTTGAACTTTGAAAGGTGAATTGGATTTGTAAATGGATATTCGAAATCGAATATAGAACTTAAATTTGAAATTTGGATTCAAATTATTTAATAAGCAAGTTAAAATATATTTGAACATGTCATGTTCAAATATAAAAGTGAAATAGACTAAAGAGTTAATTTAAAAATTAATTAACGAATTGAGTTAAAACGATTAGGTATAGTTAAAATAGATTGGGTAGGTATAAATATACATGAGATAGGTATGGATAAGGTATGAAGGCATATAAATAGAATGCTCGACGAAAAGGTATGTATTTAATTCATATATGAGATTTTATGCGCCATATCGGCTAGCCGCTTGGCTTTTTCTTTTTCTTTTGGATTGGTGAGGGCCATGGGAGGCTATTTGAAATATCCCGATGCTCCCGGTACAAAGGAGGTTATGGCGATTTTTTCCGGGAATTTAAGGAGTTAGAATATTTTTAAGATAATTTGATAGTTGGAAATCAACGCATCGATATATATATAGAAGTCGATAAGGAAACGAACTTAGAAATAGAATAGTAAAATCAAAAAGGAAGACTAAGAATAAAATCTAGTAAGAATAGAAAGAGGAAGCGTATACGTGTTTAAAAGTGAATAAGTAGTTGTATGGTATTGATTATTCGAGTAAGTAGTCATATCTGTTTTAACGTTATAAATGTTATTCAGTCAAGGTCTGAGAGGTAGTTATACCCCAACTCGATTTATTTCATTATTAACAAATAAATAGTAAGATTTCAGGCTCGAAGATCAATGTTGAATAAGAGTTAGTTGAATATAGTATTTGGGTTGTCGTAACGATGTTTTACACAACATCCGTTTTAACCCAAATAAGTGTAAGCTTGGAAATATAATAAAGAATATTTCCTAAGTATAGAAATAAACGAGATCGGAAAAGAGATAAGTAATTGGAATATTTTCCAATTATAAATAGCATATATTTTCTAAAGTTTAGAAAATAAAGGAAGGAGATATTCGGAAATGTTTTCCAAATAACATAAAAGGCCAATATGGTTATTGGAAATATTTGGTTAACAAATATTGATAATGAAATAGAGAAGTGATTTAACTAATGGAATATTAATTAATGGCTCAGTGACATGTTCAAAAGGAAATTTTGATTTTTGAAAAGAGTAAACTATTTGAAAACTCCTAGAAAGAAACTGTTTGAATTAAAAACAAATTTAACAGAAATTTGTGAAAAGCAAATTTGAATTAAAGTAAAGCCAGTAAAGTGGTAACTGAGATTGAATTAGAATGATATCAAGATAAATTAGATTGTGAGATTCAAATTTGAAGTGTAATGTGATAATCAAGTTAAGAGTTGGGAATCGAGAAGAAACTCGAGTTGAAATGATATTTGGCTCGGATGTAAGCGAATAGTTGTGTTGTGGATAAAAGCAAATTGGAATTTGATTGGGATGGCCCTTGTATCCGCTGAATTGATAACAGGTGGAAAGGATATAATGATATGCCGACAAAAGGTACAAGTTTATATTTCTATTGGATATAAGATTTATGAGCCGAATTGACAATCCGCTTGGCTGTTTGATTTTCTTTTGGGTTGGGGATGGCCCAGAGAGGCGAGTGGTGGTTTGACGTATTGACCAGTACAAAGGAGGTGCTGGCGATAGTTTTCGAAAAGTTAAGGCATTAGAAAATTTTCTTTGATAAGGATTAATTAATATTTTAATTAAAATTTAATTGGTTCAGTTGAAACTGAAGTAAGAAGTTAACAAATATGTTCTAACCAGTCGATAGGGTCGTTCTCTACCTTAGCAATTTCGAGGACGAAATTATTTTAAGTGCGGAAGATTGTAATGACCCGCATTGGCAGAGAGGTATTATAATTAATTTATTTAATTATATAAATGGTGATATAGTGAATTTAATGGTCGTGGAATTAAATAATGGTGAATATTTAATTAAAAGAATAAATTAAATAATATATTTAATTCTGAAATAATCAAAATTGGCTAAAATGGTGATATGGTGTGAACTGGATCATCGGTGATATTTAATTCAGTTTAGAATTGAATTAGAATAACGAATATATTATTTGATCAACAGTTTGAATGTATAATTATATTATAATTATAATCGAGCTTGAAATGGCGCTGCAGTTCGTAAATTGGCGATTCGAACTTCAACTGAATGTACAGGATTCGTTTTAAGACGGATTTCTGTGAAACAAGAAACGCGTGGAGCTGGTGGAATATATCTTTCTAGTGGAAGAGAAAAATCGGGAATTCATCGTGTAGATTTTGATTTATGTCCAAATCAAATTTTAGAAAAGTCGCTGTGGAATTCCTTTATAATTTATAAAGGAATTAATTATATTTTAAAAAGGAATTTCATTATAAATCGAATATCGATTTAATCGGGATTGGAAATATCAGGTTAGAAATTCATATACGAATATTCTAAAGCTGTACGGTATTCCACTGTAAATATATGCGATAATATTTATTTATTTATATTAAATTTAATTATATTTATATTTTTAAATGGGTCATTCAGAGCTTTGAAAATAGCCACTTTTGCAAACGAAGTCGGAATTTGACGAAACTAGTTTTGTTGGATCCGCAATGTCAAATAATTGTTAGATTCCAAGTTCTGTAACTTTTAGAGTCACTGTGTGGCCATACAGATTTTTAGAGCGAAAAACAGTCAGTATTTCGACGGTTAGAAATACGCTGTGTGAGCATACAGAGTCTGAATTCGACGAAACCAATTTCGTTGGGACCGTAATGTCGAACTGTAGCTGCATGTCCAGTTTCATGATTTTTGGGTGTCATATGTGATTACAGGAATTTTAGAGGACGATTGCAGATAGCGTTTGATTTAAAACGAATATAATAATAAATATAAAAATATATTTAAATCCTCTATAAATACCATACCCAAAAGTCCTAAACCTAATTCAACTCATTCACAAAGTCAAAGAGGAAAAAAATGCGCCGCTTCCATTTTTGTTTCTCCAGTAAACTTATTCAATCAAATAAAACCAAAGTAAAATCCTAAAATCACCAAATACACATTGTTGTAATCCCTAGAGTTGCAGCATCGAATTGGTACCCATTTGGAAGTGTTCGACGCAGTTTTCTGGTTCGGGTTTTTGGCTCAACGAGCTAGGGTTTGGATTTTATGGGATGTTAGTGATTCGATTGAAGGAATAATGGGTGTAGTTGAGATTAGGTGGGAAAATGGCACTAAGTAGCCGACTCTGGTGGACTCCGGTGAAATGTGATGTCGCACCGTGCTTTGAGGTACAGCAGGTATCACGGAGTCGTGATTTTTCAAGGGACGACGGGGTGAAATTGAGGGTGTCGACGGTGGAGAGAAGGAGACAAGGAGGTGAATGGTGATGTCGGTTCTGGTTTTTGGTGGAGAGAAGGACAAAGCTTGAAGGGAGTTGGCGTTGGAGAAATACTGGTGCGTGGTATTTCGTTGGAGAAGAAGGGATACAAGCGGAATCGGGTTGAAATAAATAAGCGGGCCAGGCTTTGAAAATCTGAAGTTGGGCTGAGAGTTAAAGTTAAGCCCAAATAATTTTTAAAGGAAATAGAATTTATTTTAATTATATATTGTATAACTTGTTTACTTAATAACTTTCACGTACGTTAACCAAATTCAGAAAACCAGGATCCATTGGGATCGTATGAACGGTGGCTACACCATGGAACTGACTAGGAGTGGAGTGGAGCTCGTTTGAATTTATGGCGAAATAAACTGTTTGATTCAAATCAAACAACAGTTTATCGTTCTTTAACGATGAACTGCCAAAGTGAGTAAATCTCACTAACTCTGAACAGTTTATAATTTCATGTTGTATTTTTAGAACTGTTAAATGTTGGTTGATTGACTGTGTGTTGACTGTTTGATTGAACTGCTAGTCAGTTAGTTGAATTTCTATATTGATTCTATTTAACAGAATATATCATATGGAACTGAAAGTGATGTTGATTTTATTGTGTAACATCTGTGGATGCAGGGAAACAGGTTGGAGGAATCCGACTGGATTCCTCAACATTTATTTTACTGTTTTCATATATTGTGATATATGATGTGTTATATAATCTGTGATGGATTATGTGTGTTGGAATGATATTGATCCTTGTTATTCGACATTTTAAATATCATAAAAGACCCAGGGATGTAAAAAGAATTATTTCAATGTATATAGAAATAAAGGGATTTTATAAAATCAATAGATTTTATAATAGGAAATATTTCGGAAGTAAATAAAAGGGGAAATATTTATAAAACGAATAGAGTTTTATAAAAGGAAAAAATGTTGATAAAACAAATAGAATAGAAAGTAAAAGGAGTTAATCGATGTTAGTTTAATCGATTAGAGTTAAAGCAAATGAGTTAATCGAATATAGTTTATTCAAACAGAAAGTAAAAGGAGTTAATCGAATATAGTTTATTCAAATAAAATAAAGGAGTTAATCGAATATATGGTTTATTCGAATAGAAAGTAAAAGGACTTAATCGATGTTAGTTTAATCGATTAGAGTTAAAGTAAAATGAGTTAATCGAATATAGTTTATTCGAATAGAAAGTAAAAGTTGTTAATCAAATATAGTTTATTCGAATAGAATAAAGGAGTTAATCGAATATATAGTTTATTCGAATAAAAAGTAAAAGGAGTTAATCGATGTTAGTTTAATCGATTAGAGTTAAAGCAAATGAGTTAATCGAATATGGTTTATTCGAATAGAAAGTAAAAGGAGTTAATCGAATATAGTTTATTCAAATAGAATAAAGGAGTTAATTGAATATATAGTTTATTCGAATAGAAAGTAAAAGGAGTTAATCGATGTTAGTTTAATCGATTAGAGTTAAAGTAAAATGAGTTAATCGAATAGAAAGTAAAAGGAGTTAATCGAATATAGTTTATTCGAATAGAATAAAGGAGTTAATCGAATATATGGTTTATTCGAATAGAAAGTAAAAGGAGTTAATCGATGTTAGTTTAACTGATTAGAGTTAAAGCAAATGAGTTAATTGAATATAGTTTATTCGAATAGAAAGTAAAAGGAGTTAATCGAATATAGTTTATTCAAATAGAATAAAGGTGTTAATCGAATATATAGTTTATTCGAATAGAAAGTAAAAGGAGTTAATCAGATATATAGTTTATTCGAATAGAAAGTAAAGGGAGTTAATTGAATATAATTTATTCAAATAGAATAAAGGAGTTAATCGGATATAGTTTATTCGAATAGAGTAAGAGGAGTTAATCGAATATAGTTTATTCGAATAGAGTAAAAGGAGTTAATCGAATATATAGTTTATTGAAATAAAATTAAAAGAGTTATCGTATATAGTTTATTCGATAGGAGTTAAGTGAATAGAGTTAAAGTTAAATCAAAAGAGTTAAGTGAATAGAATAAATTGAATAGAGTTATCGAATATACCTTATCAAAGGAAAGAATTATCGAATAGAAAAGATTTGAAAGAGAGTTACGTAAGGAAGTTTGTTAAAGAATTAGAAGGGTGAACTTTGTCTATTTCAAGGTTAGAAACGTTGTTCAGTTAAGATCTGAGAGGTAGTATTACCCCAACTTGATTGACTTCATTTTTAACTAAGGAATGGTTAAGGTTCGATAGTAAAGGATGGTTAAGTGAATTTAGTAATTAAAGGAAATGGTTTGAGTTGGCATCGCGATGGTTTGTTTAAACATCTGTCTAAGTCCAATGAAGAAGCTTTGGAAATGTTTTCCAAATAAGAAACCAGAAATGTTTTCTAATAAAGAAAACAAGAAATGGAAATGTTTTCCATTGTTAATAACGTATATTTTCCAAATTTAGAAAACAAGAAATATTGAATATAGGGAAACAGGAGATAAGTAAATTAATGAAATAAAGAGATAAATGTTGAATGATGTTTGATCGATATAAATTTCCATTTGGAAATAATATCGTTGTTTGCACACCTGTTTTCTTCGATAGTTAAATCACAGACTATTGAAGTTTTGACCATTTTAACGTTGTTAATATGGAGAGACTAGTTGGATTATTATCCAAAGAACCACTTTGTTTTGGCATAAGCGTTGCGAATCATATGCCAAAGATAATTGAAGACGGGGTAGAGTGCAATGGCTATTGTATAAGTCTTAGATAACAGTGTCTAAGATGGATGTATTGAATAGTGCCTTCGGTTCGTCCTGTTCCTGGATGACTCGTATGGACGGATGTCTGACAGAGTATTTCCAGACAATCACGTATATTGATTTCTCCAACCGTACCAAGAGTGGAAGCGGGGAAGGAAACTTCTTTTAGCTAACACATAATGTATGGTTGAGAACGTCAATCGGTGATTTGATGGATTTGACGATGTGGCATTCAAAGTGAATCTGGTGTGATGATAAAGCGTAGCTTCTAGCCTCACATCCGGTAAATGACAGAAATCGGGCAGGCAGCATGGCTAAGTCGGTCGCACTGAAGTAGGGTGTATAATCACCTGATCTAGAGTTTCATTTGCTTCTAAAAATCTATTGTTGATGCTGTCCCATTCGGGAAACAGTTGCTGATCCCAACCGTTGGTGATATACATTCGATACACTCAAGCGAAACGAGTGGTCGGTCATGTGTGGCCGGGTTGCAAGATGTTCTTGTTGAACCCAGTGTATTCCTTTCTAGAGGTACACTAGCGAATGGTGGTTCCATACCTTGTCATAGTTGGAAATCCATTACCCAATACGTGCTTGCGGTTTTGTTTGTATACTATATATGTAGAACGTGAGATGAAAGCGTTTCTTCTAGATGATTATTATATTGTGGTTGATAGACATTATTATAATATCAAAAGGTTTTTGATATAAAGATATTTTGGATTCTCATAAGGGAAAAACCCGTTCCGTTATACGGCGTGGTCTTATGAGATATCGTTTACTTGTTCAAACTGTTTTAAACTGTTTTACTCATACCAGTCCCATGACTGACCCGGAGTTTATTTTGTTGTTTTCCCTAAACTCTTGGGTGCCCAATTTTGTACGGGCAATCAAGTAGTCGGGATTTACAGATATACTGGAAGAGCTTGGAGTAGGAGGCTTCAGGATTATATAGCTATAGTTATTTCTGCTGTGTTGTAAGTGTTGTACTTTGATAATGATATGTATATTCAAGTACAGATTTGTATTTCAAAGTTATGTTATGAAATATATTTATTCGTTCCGCTGTGAGATTCGTGTTACTCTGATATTGTGTTCTTCTTCTTCTTCTTCTATTCTAAGTTTTTATCTTATCTTTCCTCACCCTCTGTTTCCTTTCTATTAATTTCCTGATTTTCAGTTTAATTTGGGGTTGGACTTGTGATTTTGGTCAGCTCAAATTAGACCGGAATTTTGGGTCATTACAAACAATCTCCCCCAATTTTCAAAATAAATTAAAGAGGACGGCTGAGTCACTAGTGTGACTTCCTACATATCCAACTGGGATCAAGCCTATGTAGTTCTAAGTTTAAGTTTGCATCATCGTGGAAACATCACATAAATAAAAGTATCTTTTGGATTTGATCTTTTACTTAATGTAAACCATTCAAAGTTCTATCGAGATTCAATGGTGAACGAATCTTGAACCAAGTATCCCTTAATGATAAAATCGGAACAGTCACACATGTTGTATTCCTTAGTTAGAGTGTTCTGTATTGCTCAGCACATTAATGGTCATGTTCTTAAATCCTGGTTCATGAGTCTACTTAGAAAGCGGTTTTACTTTCCTAGGAAACGACCTGATTTCCATACTCATATTGGTAAGTCACTTAAGGTGTTTCTGCGAGACACCTTTTAGGGTTTCTAGACTTATTAAGGAATTTTATCCATCCTTTGTTCATGCAGAATCCAGCACTAAACATTATGGGATTATTGGTTTAGTGTTCTATAATCATTTCCTTAACTTGTTGGTAACCATTGAACTTTGTCTATCCTTTTCAAGACACAAGTTGGGTTTCTGTTAAGGATGATCAATCTTCATTCACAGACCTTAGTCCCATTTCTTTAAACTTTATAGAAACCATTGCCTTTGGAAGACTCTTAGTAAGTGGGTCAGCCAAGTTTTTCTTCGTTTCTATGTAGTCAACAGTTATAACTCCACTTTTGAGTAACTGTCTCACCATGTGATGTCTTAGACTCACATGTCTAGATTTTCCATTATATGTTTTATTAGAAACATTGTATATTGTTGCTTGATTATCAAAATTAATCAAGACTGCTGGAGATGGCTTCTTCCATAACGGGATTTCTACTAACAAATTTCTAAGCCATTATGCTTCCTTACATGCGTCTGTTAATGCAATTAATTCTGATAACATAGTTGAATCAGATATACAAGTTTGTTTCTTGGAAGCCCAAGACACAGCAGCGCCTCCTAATGTAAATATCCATCCAGTCGTAGACTTGGATTTTGATTCTACATTGTTCTAGGTTGCAGCACTATATCCTTCTATTACAGCGGGATATCCTTTATAAGATAAACCATAGTTTATGGTTCCCTTCAAATAAGCTGACTCTAGAAATGGCTTTCCAGTGTTCGAAACCTGGATTACTCGTAAATCGACACAATACACCTATAGCATGTGCGATATCTGGTCTGGTACAATGTATAGCATACATAAGACTCCCAATAATACAGGAACATTCCAATTGAGAAATGGTACGTCTAGTGTTCTTTTCTAATTTTATACTTGGATCTAAAGGAGTTGGTGCTGGTTTGTCATTATAATGATTGTACTTCTTTAGGAATTTCTCAATGTAATGAGATTGAGTTAGTGATAATTCCCCCGTTTTCCTAATGATTTTAATTCCTAAAATTACATCAGCCTCTCCCAGATCTTTCATATCAAATTTAGAAGATAGAAACTTCTTAGTTTCATTCACACAGGATATGTTGGAACCAAATATCAGCATGTCATCAACATATAAACATATTATAATATAACCGTTGTTATACGATTTGTTATAGATTCATTTAGCTGTATCATTAACAATGAATCCAAATGACCAAGAAACTTTATCAAACTTCTCATGCCATTGCATAGGAGCTTGCTTCAGGCCATAAAGAGATTTAACTAATTTACAAACTTTCTTTTCTTGGCCTGAGGTGATGAAACCTTCAGGTTGTTCCATGTATATCTCTTCTTCTAAATCTCCATTTAGAAAAGCTGTCTTTACATCCATTTGATGTATGACCAAGTTATGAATTGATGCATGTGCTATTAAACAGCGTATCGAAGATATGCGAGCCACCAGAGCATATGTATCAAAATAATCTACTACTTGTCTTTGTTTATATCCCTTAGCAACTAATCTGGCTTTGAACTTATCAATGGATCCATTTGTATTCAACTTTTTATTGAATATCCATTTACATCCTATAGGTTTGGCACCAGAAGGTAAATCGCTTAATACCCAAGTTTGGTTTAACATTATGGAATTCATTTAACCATTGATAGCTTCTTTCCAAAAATCAGAATCTCTAGAACTCATAGCCTCAGAATAAGTTTTGGGATCATCATCGACGTTCATTACATATCTTGTCATATTAAGGACTTCGTCCTTATTGCCTTCTACGAGATATGTTATGAAGTCAAGACCATAGTCCTTTTCTATTCTCGCTTTTTTACTTCTCCTGTGTTCAGTACTATCATCTGGTACTGGCACTTCCTTGCTGTTTTGAGCAGGAGCATATTCATCGTCATTTGTATCATTAGTCTCAGTTGGTTCTAGACTAGATGATCTTAATGGATTCTCTATAGTCTAATTTTCAAAAAATTCTACATCTACAGATTCTATGACTTCTAAGGTATCAAGAATCATAAATCTATAAGTTATACTATTAAGAGAATATCCTATGAAAACACACTTAAAAGCTCTATTACCTAACTTTGGTTGTTTAGGGTCTGGTTTTCTAACATAAGCTAAGCAACCCCAAACTTTGAGCCTAGTAAGATTAAGTTTTCTATTAAACCATAACTCATAAGGAGAAATATTATTCTTTTTAAGTGGTACTCTATTTAAAATGTAACATGCAGATAATATAGCATCACCCCATAGGTTATAAGGCAAATTAGAACTTATGAGCATGACATTAACCATTTCTACTAAAGTTCTATTTTTTTTCTCTCAGCAACACCATTTTGTTGTGGTGTATAAGGGGCGATACATTGGTGAATAATACCATTTTTTTTGCAAAACAAAGTAAACTCATTTGAAAAATATTCATCACCACGATCTGAATGTAACACTTTAATTTTAATTCCTAATTGTGTTTCGACTTCTGCTTTGTAAAATTTGAATTTATCAAATGCTTCATCTTTAGATTTCATTAGATATACATAAGCATATATAGAATAATCATCAATAAATGTTATATGGTATTGGTTACCACCATTGGTGATATGACTTTTCAAGTCACCCACATCACTATATACCAAATCAAACAAACCAGTTTTCCTTTCAACAGATTTAAAGGATTTCCAATGTATTTTTGCTTGAACACATATTTCACATTTAGAAATAGATTCGAAATCACAATCAGTAATTAATCCTAATTTATGCATATTTCTAAGTGACTTATAATTAACATGTCCTAATATACTATGCCATAAATTAACAGAGTCAACAATATAAGCAGAAGATTTCTTCATTAGATTCAACTTAATCATGCCGTTACAAGAATATCCCTGTCCAATAAATTTGCTGTTCTTGGACAACACTAACTTATCAGGCTCATACACCATCTTGAATCTTCCTTTGTTAAGAAGGTATCCAGAAATCAAATTCTTACTCATATCAGGTACATAAAATACGTTGACTCATGTAAGAACTTTCCCAGAGGTGAATGTCAATTCAATATTGCCTTTTCCCAGAACTTTGCTTGCAACTTTGTTTGCGCCAGTTACTTCGTTGGATTCTCCGTTATTCTCGTTGTAAGTCTTGAACAGATTATGGTCTTTGCAAATATGAATAGTCGCTCCAATATCGAGCCACCAATCGTTATTAATGCCACTAACGGAGTTTGCCTCTTGTGCGACAGCCACAAGCTTTTCTTCGACCACATTCACTTTTTGTTGTTTCTTCCGAAGACGACAGTCTTGGGCATAGTGGCCGGGTTTGTGACAATAGAAACAGTCACCCTTCTTCTTGTTCTTGGAATTATTACCTTTCTTTTTAAACTGTGTCTCATTCTTAGGCTTCAACTTATCGTTAATTTCAACATTATTAGCCTTAGATTGAGACTCGGTTTGCGGATTATCATCTAGTTCGCATTTACAGAATCCTCTTCAATACGAAGATGACGCTGTAAACCGTCTAAATCATAATCCATTTCCGCATGTTTTAATTTTTTCTTATAATCATTCCAAGAATTTGGGAGCCTCGAAATAATAACTCCAACAACAAACGATTCAGGGAGATCAATACCGGCATCCTTAAGTTGATTTACCAACAGTAGAATTTCACTTACTTGTCCAATTATGGACTTGTTGGTGACCATTTTGAAATCCATAAAATTGCATATAAGAAATTTTTTATTACTTGCCTCGGAGATGCGATATTTTCTTTCTAGCGCAGTCCAGAGTGCCTTCGCGGTGTCCAAGGTCCTGTGAGCATTGTATATTGGAGTAGACAGTGCATTCAGAATGTGGTCTCTGCATAGAAAATCTTCCTCTTTGCGCTTTTCCTTTTTAGATTTTAGTTCTGCACTATCCTTATCGGTTTCCTCCGGTATTTTCTCCAATCCATCTTCGAGAATATGAAATAATTTGACCGTGATCAGAAAGACTTTCATAGTCTCTTGCCAACAAGTGAAATTCTCTCCATCAAATCGCTCTAACTTCGTCAAATGCCGATTCATCACTTGCAACGCGCTCAAACCTTCCATGGTTGAAGATATTGTCTGAAAATTTGTTGGGGAGTTTGTGGTTTGAGGCGTTTTTGGAGGAGTAGAATTTGCCGTACTTCTGATTTCAAGGATTTGCGGAGAAAATTCTTTCAGACAATAGTTCAACCCACCAGGTACAAACGGGTTAACGAACCATTGACTTCAGGATTCAATGAAGCCTTGAAACAGCGTTATCGGATTCAAAATTTGTACGGTTTTGATCCGACCAAGAACACTCTAATATTTGATCTCTGATGATGCAATGTAGAATAAAGAAAAGAAGAAGAAGTAGAGGATGACAACTCTACAACAATTTGAGAACCGAAACAATATATAAGTGTTTCAGACAGAACTCTTTTGCAACAGTTTGACAGCATTGCAGAATTCAAGCGGAAGAAGAAGATTAATTAATCAGATTATTCGAAATGAATTTGTGCAGTTCTAGATATAGGTGACGAGAGGAGGCATCCATTTGGCAAGCGTTGCAACCATTTAATTGCAACAGTCATTTCTGTTTGAATTTGAACATATGCATCCGTTAAGTTTTGTAACGCTTCTGAAGCGTTGCTTCCCTTCGGGTTGAAACCGGTCGACAGGCCAAATGTCATCGGTCGACCATTTTCAACTAGAGAACAAAACGGTCGACTAGTTGAGTTTTAGCTTGTCGACTGATTTGTTTCTGCGGACTAATGGATCACGAGATCCCAAGAGCCCCAAGGCCCAAAGCCTATCTTTTGATATTTTAAATATTATTATCTACGCCAAGCTCATGTCTAAGGCCCATTGCCTTATAGCTCCTTCTCTTCTTTCATTTGATATCACATGTCAAGCTTTTACCTATATAGAGACAAACTTCTTTATATTCTCCAATGTGGGACTAACCCCTACACCTTATCTTCTTCCATTCTTACTTCCTTCTTCAAAAAACAAACCCATATCCCAAAACTAATTTTGAAAATTTACAACAAGATGGATGCTCAAAATTTCCGCTCTTGACCTGTAAGCTTACCGCCTGAATCACAATCTGATGCTTTTAGAATTGAAGTAGATGCCACTTAAAACAAATTCAACTTCAATTTAATGTGCAACTTCGGAAAAATTGAGCATTTGTTTGAAAGAAATCAGTGAAATTTAAGAAAATATGGAGATTTTCTTGCAATTGCCGAGCAATTAACAAAATGCTCTTCGCTGGTCAAAACAAAAAATGGATGGACGAGGAGCTTGGTCGATCCATTAAACTTTTGAACATTTGCAGTAGCATTTGCGATTACTTGGTTCTGGTGAAGGACCTTGTTGGAGAAGAACTATGGAATATTAGTTTCTAGTGAAGTATCTCGGTAACTCAAAACTTTCTTGTTCGTGTGTTTTTGTTTACATGGTATCGGAGCTACGTAGGTCAAACAACTAAGGTAGTGTTTTGTTTATTTTTTATTTTTAGTTTTCAGTGTTAATTATGAAATTTTGAAAGATTTGAATTTTACCGAAGGTAAAAGATCAAAGACGGAGGGAGTGACTTTCTTTAAAATGAATGGAAATGTATCCAAGTATTTTAGTTTTCAGTAACTCTCGCGATTACTAGGTTCCAGTGAAGTATCTCGGTAACTCACATACATACATACATACACACATACATACATACATACATATATATATATATGTATACGTGTGTGTGTGCATGTCTATATATATATATGTATGTATGTATGTACATATATATATCTTCAAATGTGTCGGTGAATGTTGCTCATGAAACAAAAGAGGATGATGAAGTAAAGTGGGAACACTGCTATTCAATTGAAGTCACTGGGGAGGTGTGTAATGCAGAAACTGAAAAAAAACCCAGAGCTTAGATATTCCCGTAGACTATGATCAGTAAGGTCTTTAAGGACCCGAAATCTCCGGTTGCTCTAGACCGAACAATAATACGGATTGTTTGAGAACAAGACGCATCGGAACACAAAGCCGCATAACTTTCATTGCTATTACAACTACTTACATCAAAATACAAGAATATTAGAGTGCGAAAAATAAATACACAGCAGAAATACAACAATTAGAGAATAAATTATAACAATGCATTGGAAATAAAAATGTATAAATGCAATGCAAAGCGGAAATATATAAACAAACATAACTGAAAGAAATACACGGACACAATGCTTTTCGAATATAGCTCCAGCCGTAAACCAGGATCATGTTAAGTAAATATCTACGAAACCAAAACTACTAGCTACCTGTATGAAAAATATGAACACCCAAAGTTTAGGTTTAAACAATAAACCCAGGTCAGTCATGAGACTGGTGTGAGAGCTTAAAACAATTATTAAAATTTACTTTATAATTTGAGAAACCATGGGACCACGCCGTATGACGCGGGGCGGGATTGCTTCACATGAATATCATTAAAAATAAAACAATGCAATGCTTTTTGAAAAATAAAGCTATTATAAGACTCAGGTCCCATCATACAATGCAACGCAAGCCCAAAGATAGAATTTTACCTTATAACAGCCAAACATGCTTGATACACTTTAAAACAAATATTTTTGTTATTATTATAAGTGCAAAGTGCACAAACAACTTCAAATATAAATGTATCAATCATAGACGTCATAGTACCTCATAGTAATATGTCGCCATATAGTATTAGTTAACAAATAAGACAAATTGATAGTTATTAGCACCACATTTAATAAATGTGATTTGATATAGCGATGCAAAATGCATATAACAAGTGAGCTCTACATGCTCTTAATTTAGGCAATTCTTCCAAAATAATACATCTCGTTCTCTGTTCTCCCTTGTCTCTCTCTGTGTAAGTCTAGGGGATTCAATCTCACATAATAGCTCTTACTTTCTTAGAAAGTTCTGGTCTATAGATCCAGTTTGATAGACAAAATATGATATAGTTTTAGGAAGTATCATGTGTTAAATGTTGTATGGTATTGGTAGAAGTTGATCATTACTCAGCCATGTGAATATTTCACCCAACTATATTGATGACTGATATTTTAAATAGTTGTTCTTGTTTAATAATTTGGCATATCTTGATGACTCATATTTTATCCGAGACAAGCAACAACTGATCTAGGCAACCTTTCTACAATAAAAGAATAGCACCCGTGAAGGGTAACCCATCTTTAATTTAGGATCCAGGATTTTATTAATATAAAATTTAGTTCCTTAAAGCTGGCTTCATGACCATGATTCAAGCTAGAACCACACATTGAACCACATGATCTGCTTTGCTGCCAATATTCTTTATGTCCCTATCTCTTCTCATTTTGCTTGCTGTATAAATACAAGGCAATCTTTTCTTCCTTCACTCTCATACTCACAATTTATTTTAAGATGCTTCTCAAACATTCAATGTTAGATCCGTAAGCTTACATTCTAAATCACAACAAGAGGCAATCAGAATTGAAAAAGAGATAAAGGCACTCAAATCAATTGTGGCTTCATCATCTTGTGTTACAACTGAAGTACTAGAAAATGGTCTACGGGAAATTGGCAATATTTATGAGAGCATCAAGCTGATCCTTCAGTTGCCTAGTACCGAAGGAGTACTTTTTAATACCCTAAACAATAAATGGGTGGACAAGGAGCTGGATGAATCCATTAAAGTATTGGACCTTTGCACTAACATTCGTGGTTATATTTTTCTAGTAAAAGATCATGCCCAAGAGCTTAGGCTGGCTTTTCGAAGAAAAGATAGCGGATTGAAATCATATTTATGTTCAACGAAGAAGGCACAAAAGGATATCAAGAACTACTTCAAATCTCTTAAGAAACACCAAAGTAAAGATTCAGATTTGCATATAGTGATCAGGTTATTGATAGAATTAAGAGATGTTACAACTACTCTTCTTCAGTCTGTCTTCTCTCATTTCTCGGTGACTAAAATGGATGTTAAAGGATGGTTGTTTATATCAAAAAAGAAGAAGGCGGCTTGTGTTTATGATAAGCTTCAATGCCCAAAACAAATGGAGAGTCTTGAAGACATAGAAAATGGATTGGATTTATTATACAGACATTTACTATTGAATAGAGTATCTCTTTTGAACATAATTAGTCTTTAGTTATTGTGGATTGGCTTCTGTCTTTTCCTTGGACCGATTTTGTAGCTCCTTTAAAATATGTAGATCAATATGATCCATATCATAATCATAATATAATATATGGCTCTTTACATTGTATATATTACAGTTGTTGGAAATTTTATGAATTATTTAAAATATGAAATAAGTTTATGATGCCTACTATTTGTGAATAGTCCCACATCATGGGATTATAAGAAAGATGCAAGTATTTATACTTGTTTCTAAGAAGTCATATTGGGGCCTTGGGCTTCCAATGCATGCTTTGTTGTGAGGAGGGAGACCATGCATCATGACCACCACACACGCGCGTGCGACCAACCGACTGACTCGACTCGACCCGATCCAGCTCGGCTCGGCTCGGTTCGGTTCGGGATTGGGCTTGGGCCTTGGGCCTTGGCTATGTGGTGTAGACACTTATATTTTTGGTCCAGAAAACACTGCATTTTTCGAACCATTTTTTAAATATGGAAAATATATCTGAGCCGACTTTTATATGAAGCGGTAAACTTTTGACCAAGTATTTCGCAGATCCTATTTTCCTCCACTGACCAGTATTTTCGTTCATCCCTAATCCCGTCTATATATTATCTTCAGTTGTAGACGAGATTTATATAGAAAAAAAATTTCTCTTCCTTCGCCATTAAAAAAAATATTCTTCCAGAAATTTTCGACCAATTAAATTCGAAAGTGCAAATCTACACTGATTTGTTGTGCAAAGCAAATCAGTTATTCATTTTAGAGAGGCTGTTATATCCTAGAGGCGGCGGTGGAAGTACGAACTGGTTTTGCACCACCGACCAGATCACCGAATCGTCTTCAAGAAAGTGACAAAGTACGTGACTCAGCCATTGTTTCCCAACAATTTGAAGACGATCAGAAACAATGGCTTCGAAAACAACCATAGATAATGTTGCTCCTCCCTCTGCATTCCAGATCCCATTGGTGACTGCTTCCCCGTTTCATTTCGAAGGTCTGCACTTCAAACGATGGCGTCAGAAGATGGAGTTCTACGTGACGATGAGGAAGGTGGCTGCTGCTCTGACCACCGACAAACCGCAGCTGCCAGACAAGCCTGACGGAACTGATGATGCGCATATGACATCTTGGACTGAACAATCAAAGTAGTTGCAGACCTGGACTGAACATGATTATTTGTGCAAGAATTTTATTCTGAACGGATTGAACGATGATCTGTATGATTGCTATAACTCAGAGGACAAGACAGCAAAGTAGATCTGGGAAGCGCTGCAGAAGAAATACGATACAGAGGAGGCATGGGCAAAGAAGTATGCTATAAGATGCTATCTCAAGTACCAGATGATAGACGATAGGTCAGTAGAGATGCAATCTCATGAGCTGCAGAAAATAGCTCATGAGATCATCTCCGAAGGTATGGTTTTGGATGAACGTTTCAAGTTGCTGTTATTATTGACAAACTGCCCCCAGGTTGGAAAGACTTTAAAAATTTCTTACGGCATAAGACAAAGGAATTTTCCTTAGAGAGTATGATCACTCGCCTTCGCATTGAGGAGGCGGCACGCAAACAGGACCAGAAAGAGGAAGTGTTGTTTGTTTCAAACAACAACACTAAAAAGACCAAACCCGCAGTTCTGAAACCAAACCAGAAGTATTTTAAGAATCAGAACAGACGCAACGAACAAAATGGGAATCCGCAAGGAAACCCAAAAGGACAGCAAAAATCAGCCCAAAAGAATGACTCTGGACAGTTGTTTCTATGTTACAACTGTGGAAAACCAGGTCATATGGCACTAAAGTGTCGGAACAAGCCTAGCTCTGTACCACAGGCTAACTTGACTGAGGAGGAGCCTCTTATGGCTATGATTACTGAGATTCAGCTTGTTGGTGGATCAGAGGGTTGGTGGGTAGACACTGGTGCTTCTCGCCATGTCTGCTATGATCGTGCTATGTTTACCACATACACGGCTGCTGATGATCGAAAGTGTTGCTGGGAGATTCTCACACCACTAAAGTTGCAGGGATTGGAAACATGGAGATCAAGTTTACCTCTGGAAAGACTGTGATCCTCAAAGATGTTTTGCATACTCCAGAGATCAGGAAGAATCTGGTGTCTGGCTATCTCCTTAATAAGGCAGAGTTTACTCAATTTATTGGGGTTGATTTGTATACCATAGTGTATAAGGGAAACTTTTTAGGAAAGGGTTATGCTTGTGAGGGAATGTTCAAATTAAATGTTGAATCTAATAAAGTGAATAATTCTGCTTATATGTTGTGTGATTTCAATATTTGGCACTCTAGATTATGTCATGTTAATAAACGGATAATTCACAACATGAGCACTCTAGATATGATACCTAAAATAGCAGAATCTGAATCTAATAAATGTGAATTCTGTACACAAGCAAAAATCACAAAGAAACCTCATAAATATGTTGATAGAGAATCTGAACGCTTAGACTTGATTCATTCTGACATATGTGAACTTGATGGCACATTGACTAGACATGGACATCATTATTTTATCACTTTTATCGATGATTGTTCTGATTTCACATATGTTTATCTTATGAAAAATAAAAGTGATGCTTTTGACATGTTTAAAACATTCAAAACTGAGATTGAGAATCAAACAAATAGGAAAATCAAGAGATTTCGTAGTGATAGTGGAGCAGAATGTGAATCTAATTCAATTCTGGACTTCTATAAATTACATGGTATTGTACATGAGAGAACTGCAACCTATTCACCTGAAATGAACGGTAAAGCTGAAAGAAAAAATAGGACTTTTACCGAATTAGTAGTTGCCATCCTACTAAATTCTGGTGCAACAAAACATTGGTGGGGGGATATTTTATTGACTGTATGTTATGTTCTAAATAGAATCCCTAAATCTAAGAATAAAATTTCACCTTATGAAATTTTAAAGAATCATAAACCCAATGTCTCATACTTTAGAACTTGGGGTTGTCTAGCATATGTTCACATTCCAGACCCTAAGAGAATAAAATTGGCAAGTAGAGCATATGAATGTGTATTTGTAGGCTATGCTATTAATAGCAAAGCATATCGATTTTATGATATAAATGCACATAACATAATTGAATCAAATGATACTGATTTTTATGAAACTAAATTTCCTTTTAAAATAAGGAATAGTGGGGGCACATCAAGTACGCCTATTAGAACATAACTTAATAAAAGTTCTGAAGCTGAACCTAGAAGAAGTAAAAGAGCAAGAACCGTTAAAGATTTTGGTTCGGATTTTAGCGCTTTTACTATAGAGGAGGATCCCTTAAACCTCCAAGAGGCCTTATCTTCATTAGATGTCGATTTCTGGCGAGAGGCTATAAATGATGAGATGGATTCTCTTGAATCCAATAAGACTTGGCATTTGGCAGATTTACCCCCTGGTTGTAAATCTATAGGCTGTAAATGGGTACTTAAAAAGAAACTAAAACCTGATGGTACTATAGATAAATACAAAGCACGACTAGTAGATAAAGGTTTTAGACAAAAAGAAAATATAGATTTCTTCGATACTTCTTCACATGTAACTAGAATAACATCCATTCGAGTATTAATCTCACTTGCTTCCATTCATAATTTACTAATACACCAAAAGGATGTTAAAACCGCTTTTTTGAACGGTGAATTAGACGAAGAAATTTATATGGACCAGCCTGAAGGATTTGTAGTACATGGTCAAGAACATAAAGTATGCAAATTAGATAAATCATTATATGGTTTAAAACAAGCACCTAAACAATGACATGGAAAATTTGATAACTTAATCATTTCAAATGGTTTTAAAGTTAATGAAAGTAACAAATGCATTTATTACAAATTTGAGAATGACATTTGCACTATTATATGCCTTTATGTAGATGACCTACGCATCTTTGGGTCAAACATTCATGCCATAAATTCTGTCAAATCCTTGTTAAGTGCCAATTTTGACATGAAAGATCTAGGTGAGGCGAGTGTAATCTGTGGTATTAAAATTACTAGGTCAGAAAAAGGAATTTCTTTGGATCAGTCTCATTACATTGAGAAGATACTAAAGAAATATAATAACTTTGACTGTAAACCTGCATGTACACCATATGATCCAAGTGTAAAGTTATTTAAGAACACTAGTGAAGGTGTAGGACAGTCTGATTATGCGAGCATCATTGGCAGTCTTCGGTATGCCACTGGTTGAACTAGACCCGACATTGCCTATGTCGTGGGATTATTGTGCAGGTTTACCAGTAAACCTAGTATAGAGCACTGGCATGCTATTGAAAGAGTCATAAGATACCTTAAACGAACTATGAACCTTGGATTACATTATGAAAAGTTTCCAGCTGTACTTGAAGGATTCTCAGATGCACACTGGAATACTTTATCAGATGATTCTAAAGCGACCAATGGCTATATATTTAGCATCGCTGGAGGAGTTGTTTCTTGGAAATCCAAGAAACATACTATTTTGGCTCAGTCCACTATGGAGTCTGAGATGATAGCACTAGCTACAGCTAGTGAAGAAGCAGAGTATTTGAGAAATCTGCTAGCAGAGATCCCTTATGGGAAAAACCGATACCGGCTGTGTTGATACATTGCGATAGTACCGCGGCTATTGCAAAAGTTTAGAACCGTTATTATAACGGTAAGAGACGACAAATAGGTCGTAAGAACAGCATGGTTAGAGAGCTACTCTCTACAGGTATCGTTAGAGTAGATTACGAACGTAGCAAAGAAAATTTGGCAGATCCTTTGACGAAAGGACAGTCCAGAGAGAAAGTCCATAATTCTTCTAAAAGAATGAGACTATTGCCCTTAGATTGTTGAGTCACGCACAATGGTAACCTGACCTAAATGACTGGAGATCCCAAGAAATAGGTTCAATGGGTAAAAACAAGTTGTGTAGTGATAGAAGTTGAACATGCTATACAATAAACTACGAAGCATGTATTCCTGAAGTGATAGAGGATGAGTTAATAGAAACTCTTAATGAGATCTATACTCTATTTGGAGTGGAGTACCTACCTTCAGGAGTACTCTTGATAGACTCGCCTATGTGAATGTGGAAATGTGGCCGTTTCCTATGGAGTTTTGGGTAAAACTTATAGAGTATTCACTAAACTGGGATAGACGTGTATGGCCATAAATGCACGGGCTTAGTTGATTGCACTATAGAAAAGATTGTGTGTGGTTTGATGTCAGGAATAGAGTTCAAGACTATGTGTCACTCTAGTAAAAACTGAATCTTATTCACTATGCAAAGGTTCAAGTCGGATGACACCTTTGTTTATGCACAGTCTTATGTTTTTAGAAACTGCTCGATAATATTTTAAAAAATTCAAGTGGAGGATTGTTGGAAATTTTATGAATTATTTAAAATATGAAATAAGTTTATGATGCCTTCTATTTGTGAATAGTCCCACATCATGGGATTATAAGAAAAATGCAAGTATTTATACTTGTTTCTAAGAAGTCATGTTGGGGCCTTAGACTCCCAATGCATGCTTTGTTGTGAGGAGGGAGACCATGCATCATGACCACCACACAAGCGCGCGCGACCGACCGACCGGCTCGGTTCGGTTCGGGATTGGGCTTGGGCCTTGGCTATGTGGTGTAGACACTTATATTTTTGGTCCAGAAAACACTGCATTTTTCGAACCAGTTTTTAAATATGGAAAATATTTTTGAGCCGACTTTTATATGAAGCGGTAAACTTTTGACCAAGTATTTCGCAGATCCTATTTTCCTCCACTGACAAGTATTTCCGTTCAGCCCTAATCCTGTCTATATATTAACTTCAGTTGTAGACGAGATTTATATAGAATTTTTTTTTCTCTTCCTTCGCCATTAAAAAAAAAATCTTCCGGAAATTTTCGACCAGTTAAATTCGAAAGTGCAAATCTGCACTGATTTGTTGTGCAAAGCAAATCAGTTATTCATTTTAGAGAGGCTGTTTTATCCTAGAGGCGGCGGCGGAAGTGCGAACTGGTTTTGCACCACCGACCAGATCGCCGAATCGTCTTCAAGAAAGCGACAAAGTACGTGACTCAACCATTGTTTCCCAACAACAGCCACAAACCTGTTTCTTAGGATGATTTTTGTACGCCCGTTACCTGCTTCCTTGTTTTTCTACCAAGTTCAAGAACTGATTGAGTTGAACATAGAACTGATTGACTTGAGCATCAGAAGTTCTAACTGAAACACTTAAATCGTTCCTGCATCAAATCCCTTTATATCTTTCCTATCCAAACCGCTTCAGAAATCCTATGATGTGAGTAATTAAGGACTTTCCATCCTTGTAAGTAAAACTTTGTTGTTGCTTAAAAATTCTAGGTAGTATATAACATAATACATGATAAGTGGGTTAATCATGCAAGACGGTATTCGAACCCGTGACATTTCAATGCGAGGCACACCTAACACAGAATTGTAGTCTAATTTGATGCATAATTTCTTTGTGATACTTTAAGTTCAACTTTCCATACACCGCAAAAATTTGTTTGCTTGTATCAAAGCAGCTCAAATATTGTTACTGTTCATATGACAATATGTTTCATATGCAACTTTTGTCTGCCTTTATATGGATTTGTCATGCTTATTGATGCTAATTAATTCAAATGAGCCTGGTTAGTTATAATTTTCTGTTCTGCAAATATCACGTGTGACATTTAGTATTATATGAGAAAGGTTTATCAATCATGTGGACATCTTGCACATCGTGTCAGATATCTGTTCATATGGCTGTTGAGGAGGCAAGCAACCATTTTGATCTCTATACATATTATATTTAAAATCTTAATAGTGGCTAAGCTCACACATAACATCGCATAACATGCTTAGCTGCCTATATTCGGTATGTCTCCATCTCCCATCTTATGTTCATGCTAAATAAATTGTTAGTATATAGCTTAAATGGCATACCAGATGATCTGTCTCGTTTATTCTTAAATTACTATTGAACTTGCTCATATTTAAGATGGATACTCAAATTTTCCGCTCTTGACCTGTAAGCATACCGTCTGAATCACAATCTGATGCTTTTAGAATTGAAGCAGATGCCAAGGCACTTAAATCAAATGCAGCTTCAATTTAATGTGCAACCCCAGAAAAGTTGAGCATTTGTTTTGAAAGAAATCAGTGAAATTTATGAAAATGTGGAGATTTTCCTGCAACTGCCGAGCAATGAACAAATGCTCTACGCTGGTCAAAACAAAAAATTGATGGACGAGGAGCTTGGTCGATCCATTAAACTTTTGGACATTTGTAGCAACATTTGCGATTGCTTGGTTCTGGTGAAGGACCTTGCTCTACTTCCTTCGGTCCTTCCTTTAATATACTGGACCTAGATCTGCATGAACTCGTCTTTGAGTCATCCCTTCTTTAAGTTTCATGCAGACTCAGAAGCCACCTAAGGGGAATTCAGTCATTCATTCTGTGTTATCAAGCTAATACGTTTTGCGCAAGCGCAAAGCCGAACTGCATTCCTTCCGTTTCAAAGTCCCACTTCTTTTAGAAAAAATTGTATTACTCACATAAAATTATTATATTCTATTAATTTCTATTAGTATTCTGTTTGGAAATGCTTCTCTCTCTGTTATTATTCTCAAACGGCGATTCTTTAACTAAAACTTACGTTTTTGGGGGATCATTTCTTTGAATATGGTTTATTGGATTTTTAAAGGAATATTAAAAATATCAAAACATAGATTGCAATAAAGAATATAAATGCAGAAAGTAAACAACGTAGATTTTACTCAGCTTTGACGAACGCTGCATACTGCTGCATTCCCCAAGGTTTTTACTAGTATTAAACAGACTCCCGCATACAAAAATCTATAAACTCGCGACTGTCTCGCTAACCGTCTATATAGTTCAGGGCCGGCCTGACAGTTCTGTGGCCCTAGGCAGCAAGCGTACCTAAAAAAATTGTGAGGTAGCCCTTGAAGGTAAGTCTACATACATATGCGGATAGGTAGAATGGAAATTGGCAAAACCAAGTTTCGAACACGCATCTCCCACCAAATTATCACGTACCTTTACCACCCAACCAAGTAGACTTCATCAACTATTAGTAAAACATGATTTATATATACAATTGCAAGCTTAGCCTGAGGCCCCATCTGGGCCTGAGGCCCTAGGCCACCGCCTTGGTGGCCTTGGGCCAGGGCCGGGCCTGATATAGTTTTGTACACTCGCAAAACCTGCTGTTGTTTTAATCGTATGCTCAAAACCCTACACTAGTTTCTATCCCCAAAAACCAGATTATCCCCTAGCTACAAACTCGTAGCTAGTAAACCTTAGTTTTTACAAACACTAGAAAACTCCTAGTTTTATAAACAAACTAGAAAACAAATCGACGATTACAAAAGTAAAATAACAAAGACGATAATAAAAAATAAAAAACCCCTTTTCATTTCATGGTTTGCTCCCAAAAATGTCAGCCGACTAGAAACCAAAATTACGGTTTTCTTCCTGTCCAAAATCACTACTTCAAAGTAATTGCTTCTTGGTTTAATCTTTGATGCTACATTTCTCTGATGCTTGTTGTCGAGCGATTTCGGCCTGATCGAAAAAATTGAGTATTCTTGGTTAGACTTCTTTGAGCCCTCGAGTTTTGTTTTTTTGTTTTTTTTCGATCAATCTTGCCGATGATGTATTAGGTAATTTTATAAGATTGTTAAATTCTAAAATAACTCTGATTTTACATATGTCTTGATCTGATTGCTTGCGTGATTTTGCAATACTTGTCGTGAATGATTGAGGAAATTTTTGAATGAATTAGAATGAATATCTTGCCATGATAGAATGACTGTCCTCACTTGTTGCCTTGTACACATGCATGATTTATCCCCTTTGTTTATTTTCTGGAAAGAAATCTAAATTGAATTTTGTCGCCCCTTGAAAGATCTGCGTGAATTCCTCTTTTGTTTTCTCGAGATTGGTGACTTGCTTGATTAAATTCTTGCCGTGAATTACCTGTTTGATTTCTGGAAAAATAAATTGTGATATCATGCCATTTCTGGAATGATTGATGTCGAGATTTACTTGTTGATTTTCTGCCCAAATATCGATTGCAAGAAATGTTTGAATTGTTGTCATAAAAAACTGCTGAATTTTGGAAACAAATAAAATTGCTTTCTGGAAATAGATTTGAATGATTCTACTCAAAAATGTTTTGCCATTTATTTCCTTGTTCAAACTGGAAACAAAGATTGGTTTCTTGCCTAAAAGATTTATCCAAAAAAAATGTCACCTGGAAATACATTCGATCATGTGGGTTTTAAAACTTGTCAAAAATGAATTCTTTGAATGCGGGAAACCTTAAAAGTGTTCAATTCGATTTTTGCCAATTCTCTGTTTTTCTGGAAACAAACAAGCTTTGCCATAACTGTTATTTGCCAATATTTATTTTCATTTTTGGAAAACTGTTTTTGGCCAATTCTGAAAAGTGTGAATATCTCAACATGCACATGTTTTGTACTCGGCCTTGAATCTTTTGGAAACAAGTAAAAATGTTTTAAGCTCAAAACATTTATGGTGTATTTTTGGAATAAATTCCTTTTCTTTTGTGATTTCTTTTCTGACTTGAACACTTTGATGTAACTTGAAACCAGTTTCATGACATATGTATTTTTCACTTTGGCATTATCCTTGGCTTGCTGTGTAAAGAACTTGGCTTTGATGTCACATGATATTTTGTCTGTCTTGTTTGTTCCATCCATTTGTACAAAACAATGTTTGTGCACATGTATGCACTGTGAAGCATGAGTGTTTATATATATATATATATATATATATGTGTGTGTGTGTGTGTGTGTGTGTGTGTGTGTTATTCGAGTTCCACCCTTGCATTAAAAAAAATCTTGCCCCACTGCATATTTAAATTGATTCTCTAGAACCAAAAAAAAATTGTTTTTGGAAACCTGAAATGATTCATGAATGTGTTGTCTTGATGTTTAGAAGTGCTTGCATATATATATATATATATATATATCATTTGTTGCACACAAATGCTTCAGTGTTGATGCAATTTCCCATTAGCTTGAACTATTTGTTTGTGTACATGTTCTCCTCAACCTTTTGTATTTGCATACACATGTTTTGTTTGTTGCTGCCATATGTGTTGCTTTTGCTTGCCTTGTGCTCGACCTGTTATAAGACTATGCATGTTGACTTGACCAATTTAAAACTGCCGCTTTGTCTTGTGCTCGGCCCTGTTGCTTGTATAAACCTTATTTGCACACTGTTTTCTTTGAACTGTAAGTACTGCTAGGCTTTGCTGCCATGATCCATGCAGTGTACATAGTTTTGTAAGTTGCCACTATGTATATACATACAATGTATATATATATATATATATATATATATATATATATATATATGTGTGTGTGTGTGTGTGTGTGTGTGTGTGTGTGTCAACTTTCATTGTTGGGCTTGAGTACTTTGAGCTCGCACACTTGTTCATTAAAATAATTTGTGCTGAACCACTGTTCTTGCTATGTATATACAAGGACGGAGCCAGGATTTGTTATTGCCCCGGGCTAGTATTATACTTATGTGAATGCACTGATGTTAACAAACATAATTGGCAAATGATTTCATGTGAACGTGAAAATGCGAACAGATGTACTTCATGCAGAAACACAAACTGCATGTATAATCTGTAATATATAAATAACTTTGATTTTTTGTTCTTCTTTGGATCTTCCTCACATTTCGCTAGGTTTCCATTATTTTTATTAAATACACAACAAAGACTTGAAGATTTAAATATAAGTTTAATGATGGACATTAAACAAGAGTAAAAAAGAATCTTGTATCGCTTAGAAGAATCAATACCAAAAGCATAACTGAGCAAAGAAGGAAGTATCACTGTACATTATGCAAGTTTTCAAATCCTGCCTGGCTTATAGCCTAGGTACCCTCACATATAACTCCGCTCTGTGTATATACATACATACATACACACACATATATATATATATATATATATATATATATATATATATATATATATGCACAGATGTGTGTGTGTGTATATATATGTTTGTGTCTGCATTTGTACTGGATTTCTTGGTTCATGTCCATTCACGATGTTTGACCGTATTGTCCTTACAAAGAAATATGTGTATATACATATGCATGTATGTGTATACAGGTATAGTGCACATGCAGTTCATATATGTGAGTACTAGAGGATTGGTCTACCTTGTGGTATTTACAGTGTATCACTGTGAATATCACAAGCTGTCATGACACAGATGGAAGTCCATATAAATGAGATCAAGTCATGAAATATGATGAGAAACACACCATAATTCTAAAGCAAATAAATTTTTAAAATAAAAATTATATCTACTAGAATTTAAAATTATTTTTGTTCCAGATTACTCTCTATGTGTTTCTGTGACAGGTAAGCAAAAGACAGGACTGACTGTGAAGCTGGCAGAAGACAAGACCGTGTTAGTGTGTCAATGTATATATAACAGAGAGTGAAAATAAAATAGTGACAGAGTGGAATGTACGTGTATATGTGTTTGTGCAACTTAGTGGCTGAGTGAACTGTGGTGAGGAGAAATTTGTACAAATGTAATTGAATGTATTGTATTACAGTGAGTTGTACAAATAATGGAGTTATAAATTTGTACTGTTGAAATGCTGAAATAAAATATTATATTTAAATAAAATATTGTTTGAATATTCAAATTCTTGCGCAGTAGTATTCTATTTAAATGTAAATATTTATTTCTGTATGTGATGTAGTATAACAATACAATTACAAACACATTTATAATAATACATATATATATATATTATTATTATTATATATGGATATATATATATATATATATATATATATATGTTTGTTATAATCTAACAAAAATCATAGAATTGTTATGTAGAACAATCTCCCTCCTTTGATGATGACAAACAAATAATAAGATTTTGAATATAATATTATAATAAATGTGTTTGACAGTGAATTGTTGAGCTCCCGTATATGTATGCTCCCCAACAACAAAACTCTTCCTAGATATGTGCATGGGTGAAAAGCGATAATTGAACTTCAATATTAAAATATTCAAAGAATATCCACTCATTCATCAAAATCTTAACCCATTCTCCCCCTTTTGTTATCATCAAAAAAATACAGGAATTAAAATAGTGATGAAAAAATTGACTAAAATTATAATATCGGCTTAAGAGGAAGAACGTTCATCAGAAATCTCAATTAGTCAAACAAAAATTATAATATTTTAAGAACTAGTAGCCAATTTCACATTGTAGAATGAAGGATTTACAATGAATTTTATAAAAATGGAGAAAGTTAAAGAAAAAAGATTGCAATTATTTTCAAATAAGATTTTAAAATTAAGCACAAAATAGTGATGTATTTGGACTACAATTATAAATTCAATTTAAGTGATGCAATCAAATAATCTCAAATCCCAATAGCTATAAATCAACAAATCATAATATATCATAAAATATTAACGCATTTCACAAGTTAGAAAATGGATTGATAGGATGGTTTTTACACATCAAGGAGGATTTTATATAAAAATTTATTTATTTAATTTTTCTTTTCTTTTTTATTTAAGAGCACACTGACCATGCATAACCCGATCTTGGATTTTTAAATGACGTTAGTTGTAGCTTAAATTACAAGTAATCTCATAACCATGCTTGACTAGAGCTTGGATTTTCAAATGAGGTTAGAGAAACACTTATGTATATTATATTTTTATCATTTTTCTTTCAAAAAAAAAACTCCTCAGTATATAAAACCAATATGGATGATAAAAATATGGTAGGTACAGAAATGATTGTGAAATAAATTTCTAATTAATCACATTATGAAATATGCTCAACTGTACTGGTATCTTTGAACATTTTCAATTATCTCTATTTCTGAAAAATAATATAATCAAAATTCCATCATAAATTTGAAAATGTATATTTAAGATGATTTAAAAAATATTAAACTCTCCACATTAATATAAAATCATAATGGATGGCAGAATGATGATAGGCCAAAAAGATGTTCGTGAAATAAACACCAATTCAAAGATATTATAAAATCAGTTCAATCATCATGAAAAATTAAAATAAAATTTCCTCTTGTTTTGAAATATATTGTAGTCACAATTCATCGTAATTTCAAACATTCTAATAATAATTTTGATGAATTCTAAGTACAGATCAATTTGGTTATTGGTTTCAATTTCTGAATAAATAGTCAATAAATGATTTTAAAAATTGAAGGAAAAAAAACAACTACAAGAGGGATTCAGAAAGATTTATACAAGAAAAGACATACAAGACGATAATCAGTATAAAGAATAAAAAAGATGAGTGAGAAAATTTCAAAGCATTCAACGCTGAACGAGGATTTTAATATGACACTGGTGGCTAACAAAGGTATCTCAGACAACAATATCCAATCACGAATCCCAAGCAGACAATAAACCAATTCCATCTATCAGAGCAACAAACAATATTTACAAAAAACAAGCAGTCATCAAAACATTTTCAAAATGAACACAACAATCAATTTCAAAGCAGACTTGTCAAGAGATCTTTTCAGATATTTTTGAGAGTCACAAAAGCTGATTCATGATTCAAAATTAAAAATATAGTTTATTTGAAATCATTTGAAGGAATATGAAAATATCAAGATTCAATGAATCGATCACACCAGATTATAACTTTCAAATCCAAGATGTGTGTGAGTTTCAAGAAATCAGCAATTTCAAATGATTTCAAACAATCAAATATTCAAGCCAAATGATCATGAAATAACAATGAGTTTCAAGACCAGAATTTCAAAGAATTTTTCACAATTATTTCTGATAAGCACAAGAGAAATTTTCAGAGTATTTACATCAAGCATGAGAGATAATTCATGATCCAAAATTAAAAATAATTTACTAGAAATCACTTGAATGGATGTAAATTTTTAGAAACAATGAATCAATCACACAAGATTAACAATTTCAAATCTAAGAAGTGTGTGAGATTCAAAATATCAAATATTTAAGATGAATTCAAACAAACAAATGTCCAGCCAAAATGATCTAGAATAAAGATGAATTTCAAGAGGTAACACAATGATTCAAGTCAAAAAAATTCAACTCAGAAATAATCAAGCAAATCCAAAAATCAATGATATTATCACAACTGAAAAATAGAAGTGTGCTGTAATGAGTATAAATTTTCAAGTCTTTCCAAAATGAATTAGAAGAAACTCAAAACAGCAGAGATGTGTGAAATTTCAATTGTTGTTCAGATCTTCAAAAATTTAGAATTCAAATTAACAGTGTTCAAGATATGACAAAAATGCTTCAGCACTATAAGAAATTCAAAAATCAAAAAATAAAGTTCAAAAGAATTGCAGATATTTACAAGTTCGAATTCAAGATCTAGAAATGATTAAAACATGAGAGTTTTATTCAAATGAAGCGAATTTGCAGAAAAGCAATAATTCTGCAATTGGAAGTTAAGAAGCTCAAAATAAAAGAAAAAAAAAATTGGCAGTGACAAATGCAAATTAAAGAAAATTAGAAGAAAAAAAATAGGAGGGATAGAAGGAGGAAAGAAAAAAATGAACAGAGAATATTAACAAAAATGAGTTTAGAGATCATACCTGAATTCAATGTGAGCAAATGAATCTCTATCTCATCAATCTTGGCTAAGGAACTCTGAATGATGCAGAAAAATGGAACGGCTTGAATCCTATTCTCTTTTGCATAACAATTCCTAAGCCTCCTTCGATATCTAACATTTTGGAGAGGCAAGTGGTTTAACAAAATTAGTAAACCACTCACATTTTTGTTCACATCTTTCGGTACCCAAACCTGTTTGTATAACAATCCATTGGGATTTACCTTTGTACCTTTAGGAACCCAAATCCGTTTGAATTAGGTTGAATTCATTTTATTTCCTTTTGGAATCCAAGATGGTATAAATGGATTGTTACACAACCATCTTTCGTCCGGTTTATGATTTAAAAATCCTTTGAAATTACTCGAGTTTAAAATTTTGAAACGATACTTTTCAAAATTGTCTGAAGGATTTTTAAAACCATTTGAATTCCAATTTTCAAAAACATTAATTTTCCCAAAACCAAGACCATGTTTATTTCAAATAGAAACTTGGTTTTGCAACAACATGTTCAACGACTTTTCTACATTAGAGAATTTTTCAAAAGTTGATTCTAGTTGTTGATTTTTGTATTTAAGATCACCATCTTCTTTTATTAAAATTGAACAACGATTATTAATGATCTTTCTTTCACCATTATATTGTTTCCAAACTAAATTTTCAAGTTCAAGTAATTTGATTTTGACTTCGGACTCAAATTTCATTTTCAAAATGTTTTTGTTTCTCAATCTCGAAAGTCTTGAAATTCTTAGTTTCTTTTTCTAGTTCGTTCAGAAATGATTCAGTTTTTAGCAAACTCTCTTGTTCAATTTTTTTATTGGAATTAATCTCAACCAACTCCTTTTGCAAAGCATCGTTATTATGAATTTGCTCTCTCATTTTGTTTTAAACTAACAATTTCATTTTTTAATTGATGAAGATTTTTATTAAGATGAGCTAAATCAGTTTTTGAATTTATACAATTTTTGCAATCAATGTTATCAAGTTTTAATTTCAACATATTATTTTTGCGAGTTAAATCAAAATTTCTAGATTTTAGAAGTTTATTCTTCAATTGGAGATTTTCAACTTATTTGGTTAAATCAACACAAAAACGAACCATATCTTCATATGAAAATTTTCTTATTTCATTGTCTGTTGAGTCTCCATCACTATCATCATATGAGTCATCATCAGTAACTCCTGTTAAGCACAGAATTGAGACCGAGTTGACACTCTAGGGATTTTAGCCGTTGACATCTTTTGCATACAGTGCATATCATGCCTAGTTGAACAATGAGAGATAAATTTTAATTGATCATTACTAAGATAAGAATAAATAATAAGCATAGCATGAGCATTGAAAACCTTATTCCTCTTATCTTGCTCATCTCTGATATTTTCAATAATATTCCAATATTAAAAATTAACAGATTTTAAATAGAATTCGATTTTCGATTTCCAAATAAAAAAATATGTCCAACTGAAAATAATTGGAATAACACTGGACTGACTCTCGCTATACTGACAACTAGGGAACACAATTGTAGTGACCCTCCTTCTCGGTCGACCCAAATCAATCGTTAAACCGACTTAAATCGAACCAAAAAGGCGGATACATTAACTTTGGGCTCACAACAAATCAGAACAAACAACAAAAGACTTTTATAAACATCATAATAATGTTACATCAGAGTATAGAATATTAGAGTATCGAAAATAATATACAGCAGAAAATAAATTTACAAAAAATGCAATACAATGTAGTGGAAACAAATAAACTAACACAACGAAAGACTATCAATGCTCTGGACACAGCTTTAAGCTTCGATCCAGAATCGTGCTAAATGAAATAATCTGCAAAACCAAAACTACTGATTGCCCATGTGGAAAATATGGGCACCCAGAGTTCAGGTAGAAACAATAAACTTCGAGTCGGTCATGGGACCGGTATGAGAACTCAAAACAGTTATTAAACTTTACTTTAAAATAAGGTAAATCACGGGATCACAACGTATGTCACAGAACGGGTTCACCCCCATAAATACCAGTGCATAAACAACAACTAATAACAGTCATATGGATATACAATGCATTATACCACATGCAATTACTCAATTTATCCATTTAAGCTTAATCCCAAATTTAGATTTTTCCGAATCCAATTCACTTTACATAAGTTAATTCTTTGGAATTATTTCCCGATTTCTTATTTCAAATCATTTTGAAATACATATCTAACTTTTATATCAAAGTAGATTTCACTTCGGGATCTCAAACCAAAATCTTTGGAAATATGAATTCCAAAACATAACAATGCATACAAACAAGTATGCAACCAAATATTGGGGGGTTTCTCCCGTCGACAAGGCAAAAGGTACGTACCTTACCAACTTGATATATATATATATATATATATATGCACCTTCCACGATGGAGCAGGCTACACTGACGATGCACCATCCCATGCCCTTAGGGAAATACACCGTCATCTCACCCATACTTTTAGTCCTCATGGTTACCCGAATCTTTAGCCACATACTAAACCATTTCATATCCCGAAGTTGGGAAAATTATTTTACAACATAATAATCACAAATACTTTCAAACTATAGTACTTTACATTAGCAATTCACACATATGATCAGTCACTATTAATCACATAACCTTTGAGCTCGTACGCCTCAAAGAAGGGTGTTAAGCAAGAGAATAAATTCTCCACCACCAAACAGATATATCATCAATAGCAACTAATCGGTTATGTGATGAACTACAATGTCAAACACATAATACATTTTGAAATCATTTTGACAACATCGGGTTCAGTCCTCAAAATCCTTTCTGTTTTATAAAACATTTTTATAAAACATTCCCTGTCCAAAATCGGGAACACGTTTCTTTTCACTTAAGAAAAATATCATTTCAAAATCATTTATTAAATTTGAAATGAACTCAACAATATCGCTAAATATCTCCTAGTCAAATCGTGAAGTGTTTCACAAGATGTTCGCATACAAATATTTCTACCCAACCCAATGCTAAATGTAAAAGCATATTTTGCTCATAAACTGGTCGAACACAATCCAGACCATCAGTCAATCATAATCAATATCAACAACCAAGTATATTTGGTTTACATTGCTTTTCATGTTTTGATAAATTTAATTACCATCTCTCGTTTCAAATCTAATTAAAGATTTCGCTATCGCACGGAGTAAAACTGGTAATACTCCATTCTTCAACATTTCTTGAATTCAGTAAATTTGGTTACCTTACTCGCATTTCAATCTAATTAAAGATTCATTAAAATTCTACTTAGTTTTAATCTTCAAAAATCATTACTTAATGATTATTCAATCTTTAGGAAATTAATCCTGCTTTTAACTGGGTTAAAGATCCAGTGTCATTCAAAACAAAGTTAACGATAAACCCAAAATCAACTTCCATCAAAATGGAATCTTCATGGAATTCATAACATTATATAATTGATATAAATTTTTGTATCAAATCAATGCTATAAATGGAATAATGACAAAACCTTTTAAATTCCGTAAATAGTAATGGCCTTCCTTCACGGAACCTCATCTCGATTATTACCAAATCGAATTCCATTCAATTCCAATTTAATATATTAAATTGGAAAAATTTACTTTGGAAAATTCCATTAAATCTTAATTGAAAGGTTTATAAATTCCAAATCTTAACTTCACTGTTAATGGGGTTTAAAGAACAAATGTCAACCCAAAATCATCTTCCATTTAATTCCTATTAATAAATATAATTAGAAAACTTCATTAATCTTAATTAAAAGATTTATCCCTTCCTCAACTGGGTTTAAGAACAATATTATTTAAGACACCACTCACGACAAACCCAAATCCGTTTTGATAATAAATACAAGGCTCTGAATAGAAATTATATCGACTTATATTCAATATCAAATTCTGAAACTAACGGATATCGTATGGGAAATAACGATATCTTTATCTTCTAAATTCCTCAGCAATATCCGCATAATCACAGAATCCAATATCGAAATATTTCGAAGATTATTTCCATTCAAATCCATTCCGATTCATACTTTGAAAATTCTGGTTATATTAAAACCATTTACATATTCAGTTTAGGCTAATTCTATTTATACACCAAAAATTTCTAAACATACACCCAAAATTATAATAAACTACTATATACCATATATTACTTTACATACACCGTTTCTTTAACTACATAATCCATGTTCTCATCTTATTTTTCTTTCCTCTTTCAAACCTAAAACAAAATTATCTAAAATTAGGAATTCTTTGCATCAAATTAAGTAAATTTAACAAAATGAAATTTATTTCTTGTACTAATATTGTAACTTTTATGACCTTTTTGAAAGAAAACAATTTCAACAAAATTACTGTAATTTAACAAAATAAATCAACACCCCTAAATTAAGCCATTATTTCTGAATGTTTTCTTAACTGAAATTTTAGATTTCATGATTAAATAATTGATTAACATATCTAGTTTGTATCAATTTTCAATGCTTTTAAAAATAATTCGACTTTTTATGTGCAGAATTTTTAAAAAAGCAACTATGAGAAAAGGGTAATTTAGTAACAGAATTATAGAAAAAATAATGGTGTATGTTAAATGATTTTCGATGTATAAATAGAATTTGCGTTCAATTTATTTATTTAAAGACATTAGATTACTATTCTAGTTAATAACTAGTTCATTTCGATAAAAATATATTTTTATCTTTTAAAACTTGGAATTTTTCATCCAAAATCTTTCCAATTCATTTATCTTGATTTTACATAGTTTTTCCATATTTTTATAATTTTATTAAGGCCCGTACAGTCGGTTTCCAATAATGGCCACCGAACTGCATCCATAGCGACCTTTTCTGAAATTGATTTGGACCTGTCTTAAATCTAACCATTAGATTTCAAATCTCTTATTATCATTTGAAAGATCTTTTCAATACAAACCTAGTGGTTCCAGCTTTAAGAGAATCCGATGGTCAGATCTTCCGTTACATCAACTTAAAGTCAATGGTCGAAATTCGCGAACAGTCGCTGCGCGGCGCGTTCTGTTCAATCCATTTAAACATATGTAATATATTTCGTCGATTTCCATTTAAAATCTATTTTATAAGTCGTTTTAAATTCGTTTTAAAAATGATTCCAGCTTCCATTTCAATTTCAAATCAAAATTGAACATTCTATTACATGACAATTTTATACTTCGCATATTCATGTTAAAAATTATATTTTTAACGATCCAATAATTATTCCATAGCATGCCAATTTTATACATCGCATATTCATGTTAAAAATTATATTTTTAATGATCCAATAATTATTCCGTAGCATGACAATTTTATTCATCGCATATTCATGTTAAAAATTATATTTTTAACGATCCAATAATTATTCCATTTTTTACAATGCATGTATATTTTATACAACACATATATATTTTTCACATTGAATATATATATTTTTCACGATGCATATATATTTTCCAAATCGCATATATATAGTTTTTTTACAATGCATATATATGTTTTTCACAATGCGTAAATATATTTTATACAACGCACATATATTTTATACAACGCATATATATGTTAAACATCACAATCACAACACAATACACAAATCACCAAACCATCCATATAATTAAATACTCAACAACCAAATGCCATTTACAGCGCCACAAAGGTCCATTCGCAGAGTATAAAATGCGAGTGTCGCTAATATCCATACATCGCTTCTATTTCAAATGATTTGCGTAGAGTTCATGTGTTGAACTCCAAAAATAAATTACATAACAAAAATAATTTGAGTGAGAGAGTTCTCACTTTGTTTTTCACTCCATCAGCCTTTATTTCTGAATTTCTGTTTTTACCCTAAATTAAACGGCCATTTAATCTAGCCCAAAATCCAGTTTGCTACATTTCCATTGTGGTCAGTTTCATGGCGTAGAGTTTCTGATCACGATTCCAACGCAATTGAAATCGTCGGATTTCGATCTTGTATGACAAAGTTATGGATTTTTAAACATTAACTACTATTCGAGATAATTAATTAATTAATTAACTCCCTAATTACATCATCTTCATCGCTGTAAACCAGGTCCACGCGAGAACCCATTCCATCGTCTTCTAGGGTTCGACATAGTGCACACCACGATTGGCCAGAGGCGGATTGGAGACTTTCATGCGAAGCGGCGCGCCGCCACCATCGTGCGCCAGTCATAAGGGCCCACTCGCACCCCTGGTTGCTGCAAAAAATGATCTCGAACATCTTGCGTTGGAACCAGCAATTCGAACGCCACACGAAACTAAAGCTCATCAAACTTGTACCATTTTAAAGCTCTCCGATTTCTCTTCAATTTTTGTTTTAAAATGAATTCAAATTAGTTTGTGGATTCGAAGAAAATTGGGGGAGAACGAAATGGCTTCTCAGCCATTCACGAGATGGAGGTTGGTTTAGGAAATTGACCGCGGGTTTGGGAACAATAGCGTTTGACCAGGGTATTTATATTAATTTATTTTTATTATTTAATTCATAAAAATTAGATTTCATATTCGAACTTCAAATCCAACCCAACGACTATCGTTCCTAGCTAAATACCCTCATTCCAAACACAATGGGATATGTTGCGTAAACCAATTCGACTTTTTTGATCAGTTTTTATCAAAATTAAAATATAAATTAATATAACAGTCAATATTGAATTTTAAACGTACATTTTAATTTACAAGCGCTACATACTGACTTCAAAAATTATAGAAAAACTAAATCTAGATATGTTTTGACGATACGGTCATAACAAAACTAATTTCATCGAATTTGGAGATCGTTTGAAAAATGGCCTTTTTCTAGTCAATTAAATTTAAACTGAAATTTCAAAACACGTTTAAATTTACTACACTCACATATTAATTCCAAAAAAATTAAAAATTAAAACCTAATAATAATTTGATATTTCGGATCCAACAAAAGTGGTTTCATCGAAAATGGAGGTCGTTTGCAAAATGGCTATTTTAAGGGCTTATATATTATTAATATATATAAATTGCATAGCGACTATTCTAAATTTTAAACTGGACATAACTTACAATTTATAAAGTGAAATCTCAATTTCTTACATTCGTTAGAAAGATATATTTAAATTGATTCTGACTTTCTTGTTTCGTCCAATTCTGATCTATATTGAATTCTGCATATTCAATTAAAATTTAAAATCGAATTTTCAAATTACCGCACCATTTCAGACTCGTTTTATAATTAAAATAAATTTATACGTTCTAATTTCGATTTAAAAAAAACTTTTAGTCGTTGTTATTTAAAACAAATCATTTTAAATATTCAAAACCAATTAAAATAGTTCAATGAAATTTTTTAAATTGGTTCAGAAATTCCAGGTTGTTACAGTTACTCTAGAGTTAATGAAAAAACCTTGCTATGATACACTACAAGAATATGAGCTGCTGATAGCAATAATTGATAGTGTTTTCACTAATTCAACCGCCCTGGAGCAAAGAGTTTCAACGCTATTTCAGAGATCAATACCACGTGTTAAACGCTATACCAAGAAGGCGGATTATTCTGGGCTGCAAATAAAAAAAAGGCGCCTGCTGCTTTGGTAACTCCTCCGAAAGATCGCTCCTTTTCACCTTTTCGCATTTAGAAACCAACTAAGCCCTAAATCGAAAAATCCCTAAGTCCCAACATTGAGTTGCAAAATCCCTAAGCCACTTACTTCTGAATCACCTAATCATCCGGTCATTAACGTTCGATCCGAAATTGGTGCATAAATCTCACTTAGATATACAACCCCAATTCGTAAACGCAACCACTATTTTAGCCACCTAGAGCCTCAAATTTGTGCTTCTCCAATTTGAACGGGTATAAGAGGTATTAAAACATTTATATTATATACTCGCTGCTCATGCTTATGATTCTTAACATTTTTCATGGTTCGTATTATTTTACTAGGAATTGGTATGAAATTAACCGGGTTTTGGAATTTATTTGATCATATTATTATTAGCATTTTTGCCTACCTTGGTCATATTACTACCAATAGTTGGATAAATTTGTTTGGATCACTATTTGCATGAATTGATTGCATACTAGATTTTCCCTTAAGTATTTCTGCAATTTTCATGTATCATTTTTATGTCTGTATCATTTGTGTGCTTTTTAATATGTTAAACTGTACCAGAGTATAATGTAGAAAGAATTAACTCAAAGTAAACAAATTATGTTATAATTTTAAAGTAGTAGTTAATCATTGGAGTAGAAGTTTTACACAATGGAGATATCTACCATAAATTGAATACAAATATAAGAGAAAAATGAGAACATTTTGTCAACTGCTATATGATATATTAGAGTGTACATATTTCTATTGTTTTCATTAATTTGGGGGGTGGAAAATAGTAGAATCAAAAAGTCTGTAAAGAATAGGGTAGCAAAAAGGAATTTATGAAAGCTTTGTATAATAAGAGCCGATCAATATATGTATCACAGCTGTAAATATCATGAAATGTAATTTTAATAGATGTCGTGCATCATATATCTCAGTGAAGATTCATTTTTTGTAGGTCACATTTCTTTCAACAAGAAAGTTTACGCCAATTTGAAGGTGAATGCAAATTCTCTATAACTGTCGGTTTAAAAAGTCACTAAGTGTAGGGAAAAAGGTAAATGTGGCTGCGTGAAAAGTTATTTGTATTTACGCCTAATGCAGCGCATTTATTTGCGGATGTCATTATGATGATAATAACAATGGCACCTTCTATTCCTACTGCTATTTGTGCCTTTCACACTCCGTAAGCTATGAAAAAAACTATGCACCTTTGTTTTTCTTTTTCCACCTTGGAATTTCCAAAAATGCCCTTATAATATCTATCTTCTTCTTTCTTATTTTCCATTTTATTGTTTATAACCTTCTCTTATGTGATTCTTAACAAAATTTGCAAACTCTATCTTACCTCCCTGTCAGAAATATGTTGCGGGAAATTTAACGACAAGGACAAAAGCCCACTAAAATTTATCCATAAGGACAGCCGCCTAATATTTTATTCTAAAGGACAATACACTGAAAATAAAAATCGGCCGCTGCTTTCTTCTTCTCTCCTCTCGCGCGTAAGTCGAATTCATCAATAATCAAAAAATCAAAAAATCACGAAATCATAAACTGCGAAATCATGAATTTCAGAATATAAAAGAATCGAAATTCGAAATCGAATTCAAACATCACGAAATCAAAATCGATAAGGAGAGCATTCGAAACAAAAATTGCGAGAAACAGAAACCCTAGAAAAAATTTGTCAAACAACATAAATCCATTGGAAATCACAATTGAATTGAATAGTAATATTTTTCTAACGATGGAAAACGCAGTTGAAGAAGTCGAAATTGTTGAAATAAATTTTTCGTGATGGGAAATGTTTTTTTTTTCGTTACTAGTATAGCAGTTCGTAGGTATCATTTTTTTTTAGGTATCATTTTTCCTATTATAACTTTAAAACATAGCAGCAGTTTTTAGTTATCATTTTTCTATTTTTCTAGGTATCATTTTTACTGCAGTTTATGTGTTGTGTTAAACATCACAGCAGTTTTAAGGTATCATTTTTATATTTTTTAAGGTATCATTTTTAATGTAATTTCTTTGTTATATTACACATTACTGCAGTTTGAAGGTATCATTTTTATATTTTTTAAGTTATCATTTTTACTGTAATTTATGTGTTATGTTAAACATCACAGCAGTTTTAACGTATCATTTTTATATTTTTATGGTATCATTTTTACTGCAGTTTATGTGTTATGTTAAACATCATAACAGTTTGAATGTATCATTTTTATATTTTTTAAGTTATCATTTTTACTGTAATTTATGTATTATGTTCATATACGTCTTTTTTTATGTGATAATTTGTGTGATGGTGTACTGGTGCAAAATTAACACAAGAACAAAATCACATGGAAAAAACACATAACAGTTTAAACATGAAAACCGATAATTGAAAAAATAGAAAACTGATACTTACAAACTCCATCAATGTTTTAAACAAAAACCAATGCAAAAAATGTTTACATCACTATTTGATTGAATATAATGAAATAAATTCGACTGAGTTAAAAAGTTGATGCAACAATATAACTTCAAAATTAACACAACAATAAAATTGCATGGAAAAAAAGCATAACACAGTTAATAATGTAAAACTGATATCTAAAAAATTACAAAATTATACTTATAAACTGCAGCAATGTTTTGAAGAAAAACTAATGGAAAAAAATTATATAACTGAAACATAAAATGATAACTAAAAAATATAGAAATGAAACATAAAATGAAATAAGTTGGACTGAGTGACGAAGTTGACGCAAAAATATAGTTTCAAAATTAACAGAGCAATAAAATCACAACAAAACAACACATAACACTATTAAAACAGAAAAAATGAAACCTAAAAAATTAGAAAAATGATACCTAAATACTGATGCAATGTTTTAAAGATAAAATAATGGGAAAAAAATTATATCACAGATTTGTTGAT
>JASFAX010001134.1:0-52767 GCA_030737875.1 Allium sativum
AAACTTGCATGTGTGATAGATGTACAACACCTAAACTTGCATAGGCAAAAACTACAACTTGCATAAAGCTACATATGTCATGGATCTAAAGGTGTCAACTTGTTTGGTAAAATGTCACAATTTACGTAATATGATCGTAATCCAAATTCATGTATAAACTTGCATATGTGGTTTACGCAACATAATGATGATGTGAACTAGCATCTAACACAAAGAACTCACAAATGTCATAGCACAATTCTAGATCTAAATAGATGTCATGGCATATGTTCATAATCTTTACTAATCAATCTAAACTTGCATACATGATTTTTCATATAGATCAACATAGCCCAAATAACATCAACATTATGATTTGATTAACATGAACTAATTAGCATAGATAATAACATCATGACTTTATAACATGTATGATTTATCACAACTTAGCATAGAAAATTACAACCTATACAATATCGTCATAGCATGATTTACAACATATATGTTATCAGCATCACATAACATAGGAGTTACAACATACATGATTGCATAAGGTTTAAAACAACATATATGACAATCCACATCATTTACTTATAATCCATTCATAACTTAATCTAATTAGTTTAATAATAATCTTGTTAAGATCATCATACTCACAATTAGAGAAGAAAGAGAGTCTTGATTTGCTTTAGAGTTGAGTAGAATTTGGGTTTTGATTAGCTTTCTTCCTTCTTAGTTGGTGGCGGCTACACTGAGTTCCATGGCGGCGGTATGGCAGCGGCTATTCTATTTTTCATGTGAATTAGAGTGGGAGACTACCAAGGTATATATAGAGTTTAGGATTTATTTAGGCCGTCAGATCAACTCAGAACTAACCTGAACCGTTTAATTTTCCAACTCAGCACTAAAGACACATCAGCAGCTCAAGTTTGGGCTCAGTCAAACCCTAGCCGACTGGACCAGGTCGACACCCAGGTCGACTGCCCACTCGACTCCCCAGTCGACCTGGGGGGGTGTCGACTGCGCAGTCGACTCCCCAGTCGACCTGGGGTGCTGGGCGGGAAATTTCCCGCCTAACTTGTTTGACTTCGAATTTTGAATTTTGAATTTTCTGAAATATGTTTTGAATTTTCTGATAATTCCGATGGCCATATCTCCTTCATACGAAGTCCAAATCACGCAAACTCGGACTCTATCTCAACAAGAATTCCGAGACGAACACAATGGCTCAAACCGTTTCCCACAATTCTCACATCTGAGATTAGTTATTCTTTAATTTGTGAATATTAATATTAACATAATTACAGGGTGTTACAGTGGGCGTGCACACACTCCGGAGTTGAAAAAGCAGGCATTGGGCATCAGTAGGTTTACCTGTGCATGCTTGATTCGTGTCGATGGTTGGAACCCTAGGGCTTGATACACCCTATGGTGGACCTAGCGCGGATGACTACATTCGCGATAGGGTCATATGACACAGACACATGATGAGCTAGAACTTGTAGGCAGCCAATCGATTAGTGGATCGTTCCGTTGGACCTAGTAATGGGTCATTTCATGATATTGCACAAAGTGATCATTTCATGGTTAATATACGACATGGGTTTAGGATACTAGTATAGTTGGTGTAACGAACCTTGAACATGCGATGCTATAATTGATTTATTATTTTATCTTAGTCTATCTTGCCCATCTTGACAGCATCCTTATGTTTACTTTCAGTTTATACATGTCATGTTACATTTACCTGTTTTTATGCTGAAAGTCACTAGGACTTACCAGTCTTTATGACCGACCCGTTTTCTTTCGCCTCGTTTTCTTTCGTTTCCCCCCTTCCCAGTTTCTCAGGGAGGAAACTCTAGCACTTAGCTTGGATTTCGCTTGCTTTCGGTTCAGCTCATGTATGGTTTGATCTTGAGCTATGCTATGGCTGCATTTCTGCTACCTTTGGGGAATTAAGCTACTTTTGTTTTTTTAAGATTATGTTTCTTTATTTATGCAAGACAAGGATTTGTTGTAATGAAAATAAATGACTTTGGCTACTTGGTACATTGGATGTAAAAGGTTTTGACTTTTTTTGGAAGTAATGAAATTTAGCTTTTGAATATTCCACTGTTTTATTTATGTTTTGTCTTGTAATATTTCTGTGCTTGTTTACCTCGATAACGCTCCTCCAAAACTAGTGCATTCCCTTTGTGAGTGACCCTAGAGGAGGTGGGGTGTTACATTTGGTATCAGAGCAAAAGGTTACCAGACTGGGCAAAAGCTTTTAAAAACCTTCTGAAATTATTTTCAAAACCGATTAGAAAGAAGCATTTTTCAAGAACAGTTTTGTTTTATTTAAAGGCTATTCCCCAAAAGCCATTAGCACTATCCTTTGTTTTCTCGTTTTAAATCTCTTCTTTTCCATTTCAGCATGTCTGGGAATCTTAACCTTCCAGAAGGCGTTCCAGTAACTGGCTAGTTCAGGAGGTACTTAGAAGCTAGGGCCAACGATACAGGCCCAGCAGATATTCCTCCTCCAGATGCAGTGGTCCCTCCTCCTCCTCCTCGTGGAAATGCTTTCGCAAAGATCTGTAGAGATTTTAGGGCCATAGGTGGAAAGGATTTCAAGGGAACTGAATCATTCGTAGAAGCAAGGAACTGGCTCACGGAAACTGAGGATCTGTTCGTTATCTTTGAGGTGGACGATAGGTAGAAGGTACAGTTGGCATTATGGTTGCTCAATGATGAAGCATTCTATTGGTAGGAAGTCACTAACGCTGAAAGACCTGTTGACACATGGATGGATTTCAAGATAAGGTTTGAGATGAAATTCCTCTCACAAGCTGAACAAAGTCTACAACTGAAAAAAAATCTTATCTCTTAAGCAAGGGAGTATGACGGTCAGGTAGTACGTCAATCAATTCAATCAGCTGGCCCAATTTGGACTAGACTTAGTGAATAACCCTCATAAGAAGGCCCTCCGTTTTTTCAAGGGATTGAATGATACACTTTACAGCCTGGCTATGACCCACATACCTATGGGGGTTACTTACGAAAAGTTAGTAGACATGGCGCTCTTAAATGAAGAAGACGAGAACGGCAAGAAGGAGGTCAAGGCGAATGAGTCTCAAAACAAGAAGGTGGACTCCGAGAAAGGAGGCTAGAACAACAACAACAATAATGATAACAAGACACGTGAGAAAAGAAAATGCCACTTCTGTGGTATTGAGGGGCATATAGTCCAGGATTATAGAAAGAAGAAGATGAAGATGGGAGCATGCTTTCAGCGTGGTGATACTGGACATATCAGCAAGAACTGCCCTAAGTAGAAAGGGAAATCCCCGCAAGCAGGACCTTCTTGGGGTACATCTTTAACTTCTTCTCCTAGATGCTTTGTTTTATCTTGCTTATCTTCTCAATCCTATGTTGAGAACCTTAGGTGGAACCCTTTTGGATGTAAACATGTGTTTGAAACATGTTGTAATAACCTGGAAATCTGGGCCAATTTAATATTTTTATTTTTGCAATTTCAGCGAATTTTGATTATTTAAAATGAATTATTTTAAATAATAACGACGAGAAATTTATTTTGAATAGAATTAGAACGTATTTATTTATATACGTCGTCGTTAGAATATAAATATTTATTTGTATATATAAAAGGAATTGAAAATGGCACGGTAGTTCGATAATTCTATTTCAAATTTCAATTAAACATACCGGACGTAAAATAAACCGATTTTAGTGAAACCAAAAATATTAGAATCTTTTTGTGAATATCTTTCCAACGAATCCGAAAAATCGAAATTTCATAGCGGGAATCAAAAGTTATGTCCAAATGAATTTTCAGAATAGTTGCTATGGAATTCTAGCCCTTAAAAATGGGAATTTTGCAAACGACCTCGGATTTCGACGAAACCACTTTTGTTGGATCCGTGATGTCAAGTTATTGCTAGAATCCAAATTTCATAATTTTTCGAATCAATATGTGAGCGTGGCAAAGGAAAATGCGTTTCACCAGTTTAAGTTGATTTTAATCGACTAGAAAATGGCCAATTTTCAAATGGTCTCAAAATTCGATGAAACTAGTTTTGTTAGGACTGCATCGTCAATACGAAGCTAGAAAATATTTTTCTGGAATTTTTCGAGTGAGTATGTGGCCCTGGTAAATTGAAATGTGCGTTCAATTTCAATATATAGAGTTATATGTTGATTTTGATGAAAACTGATCGAAACGGTCGAATTTTCTTACGATACATATCCCATTGTGTTCGGAATTGGGGTAATTAGCTAGGGGCGATAGTCGTTGGGTTCGATTCGGGGTTCGAATGAGAAAGTACCTTTGTGGATTATTAAATAATTAAATAACTAGTTATAATATATAACCTTTTCTCACCCCCTTTATTTCCACAAACTGGTCAACGTAAAAAATTAGAAAAAACCCAAAACAAAATAAAACCCGATGCCCCCCCGAACCCTTCTGCGATCTACAATGCCAAACACCGCTCCCACGTCCGCCACCCCAGCGCGCCGTCGAACCCTCTCCGGCCACCCACCTCGCCCTGACGCCTCCTTTCTCTTCCCCGCCTTCATCCAATCGAAGACTAAGCCCCAAACCCAGATGATAGTCGCCGCCCCCTTTTTCGCCAACGCCAGGGGATGCCGGCCGCCGCCGTCTGCTGGAGGTGCTCGCCCTCGCCGCTGAGTGCAGACCATCCCCCACCCCCTTATTTCAGTTTGTAAGTTTTTTTCCTTTAGTTTTTTTTATATAAAGCATGGCATAAAAATCGAATTTGTATATATATATATATAACATACAAGTAAAGATTTGAATTTTAATTACATAGCATAGATTAAAAATGATATTTTGATTTATGTAAAGTCATAAAAATATAATTTTGATTTAGAAAAGGTCGGATTTTTATATAGTTAATCAAATAGAAAAGGTCGGATTTTTATATAGTTAATCAAATAAAAAAGGTCGATTAGAAAAGTTTGAATTTGTATATTGTTGAAATGGTGAAGTAAAAATGAGATCTTTATATATATAATCTTTTTATATAGAATAGCATAGTAAAAATATAATCTTTTTATATAAAATAGCATAGTAAAAATATAATCTTTTTATATAGAATAACAAAGTAAAAATTCGATTTTTATACATAGAATAGCATAGTAAAAATATAATCTTTTTATACATAATAGCAAAGTAAAAATTCGATTTTTATATATTGAATAGCAAAGTAAAAAAAATCGATTTTTATATATTGAATAGCAAAATAAAGAGAATATAAAAATGTGAATTTTATATATGTAGTGAATGCGGGCAACGAAAGTGACAAAAGGCGAGAACGGTGAAGATTTCTACATATGAAGAGTCGGGGTGTTTGGTTTAGCAAATCAGTGAGAACTCCTCACCTTTTATTTAATATTCTAGTTAAAATATACACTAGGATGCAGACGGTGTTTAGTAGCATCCGACACCCGTCGTCCACAGACCATAGACGGCTTGTATGCTCGGTTGTTTGATTTTGATGTGTAGTTGATTGTGTGATGTGATGTGAAATGAAATAAAATATTTATATAGTTAAAATTATTTTATAGTTAAAAATAGAATTTTTAACGTGTATTTAAAATGAAATAACTATAAACAAATCGGACAATTTGTTTATATACACACATTTGACTGATATTGATTGGGACGATAAATTTTACACATCGCCCAACTGCACAAATAAAATCTGTGTTGGATTGTTTGAAACCGCACACGGGTATTGGGATGATATTTGACGTACACAAATCCCGATTGTTTAGTTGTATGTCGATTGATTGATTGACAGACTGTTATAAGCATTGAATATTTATATTTGATGCTTATATAGTGTAGATCGCACTTTGGATGATGGTTGATGATTTATCGTTATTGTTATGTACGTGTGGTAGAAAATCCATATAATTAACATTATATGGTAATTGATTGGGCCTCATTCCAGTTTTGAAATAAAATATTTGAATAGAAATATTTGAAATAGAACATTTGAAAATAGAAATATATGAAGCCGTGTTGATTAGATTGACGCCATTTAGACGTGAACGATTATATCGATTTTGTTCATTTTATAACGAATATCGAAAGTGATTTCAAAATCTGATATTTTGAAAAGAATAGAAATTCGAATTAAATTGAATAGAAATGAATTCGAATTTAAATTGAATATAAATTAATTCGAATTGAAATTGAATTGAAAACAAACTAAAATCGAATTAGAAATCAATTTGAATTGAAATGAATTTAAATCGAGTTTATAAGGAAAAATTCAATTTTGATTTGAATTTGAAAAGAAGTTGAAATCGTTTTGAAAACGAATTTAAAACGATTTATTAAATACGTTTAAAAAGGGAATCGACGAAGTATATATTATATATATTATATATAAAATATAATGGCCTGAATAGAATGCGCCGCGCCGCGGCAGTTCGCGAATTTCGACCATTGACTTCGAACGGATATTACGAGAGATCCGACCGTTGGATTCTCCTAAAACCGGAACCGTTGTGTTCGAATTGAAAAGATCTTTCTAACGAATATTAGAAATTAGAAATCTAACGGATGGATTTGGAATTATGTCTAAATAAAATTTGGAAAAGGTCGCTGTAAGTGCAGTTCGATGGCCATTGATGGAAATCGACTGTGCGGGCCTTGATAAAATTAATAAAAATATCAATAATTTGTGTAAAATCATAACAAATGATTTGCGAGAAATTGGGATGAAAAACTCCATATTTGAAAAGATAAAAATAGTTTTTTATCGAAATGAACTAGTTTTGAACTAGAATTAAAATTCTATTTATTTTTAAATAAATAAATTGAATTTGAAAAGTGTTTTGAAAATAACCAGAATTTCCAACAATTGAATTGGAATAGATTTGAAATTGTCTGCGGAATATTTCGATGTTGGATTTCGTGATGATACAGATATTGTTATGGGAATTTGAAAGATATATTTATATCGTTATTTCCAATACGATATTTGTTAGTCGTAGAGTTTGAGATTGAATATAAGCCGATATAATTTCTATTCAGAGCCTTGTATTTAATATCAAATGTGATTTGGGTTTGTCGTGAATGGTGTCTTCATTAACACTGTTCTTAAGCCCGGTTGAGAAAAAGATTGAATCTTTTTATTTAGATTTAATGAAGTGTACCAATTAAATAATATTTAATTGGAATTGAACTGGTATTGATTTTTGGGTTTATCGTGAACAGTGTTTTAAATAACACTTGTTCTTTAACCCGATAATTAATGAAATGTGATTTTAGGTTGTCGTGAACGGTATCTTCAATAATACTGTTCTTAGACCCAAAGGAGTTAAGAAAATTCAGAAACTAACTGGAGATTAGTTAAGTTGAATGGTTTCTGGGGTACTGATCTAATGTTGGTTTCGGCCTTCGGGGTTAATACTTAGGGAACTGCTCACTTGCTGATTTACGGTTAGGGACTGATTGAAATGTGATGTGATTTTGGGTTTATCGTGAACCGTGTTTTAAATGACACTGATTCTTTAACCCAGTCACAGATTAAATCTAAGTGGAGTTTTAATGAATCTTTAATTAGATTGAAATGATCGAGAATGGAGTATCACCAGTTTTGCTCCAGGCATTAGTCAAATCTTTAATTAGATTTGAATGTGAAATGGTAATTGAATTTACCAATAACACCGTGGTGTTAGATATGAAGTATTACCAGTTTTACTTCATGGGATGAATAGGTTGGGATTGGGAAATTAAAACAAATGATTACTTTGGTAAGGTTCGTTAATCCCGACTAGTTGAATCGAAATTCAAAAGAAGATTAAAGAATAAATTCAAGGAATTTATCTTGGATAAAATTAATGGGAACCTTTCCCTATGAATGTGTAATTTGGAAACTAACTGTCGGTTAGCTAAGCAGAAAGGTTTTCTGGATATTGATCTGATGTTGGTTTCGGCCTTCAGGGTTAATATTTGGGGAATTATTCTCTTGTTAATTTACGGTTAGTGACTGATGAATTGGAATGAGGCATATGTTGTGTTTGTGTAACACATGTTTATTATATACGCAAGTTATTCGGGAAGACCGGGTTTATCCCATTCTGAATAACTGAAACAACGATAAGTCGAAGATGAAGACAGTGGTCGAAGACCGGAGGTCTTCACGTCGTTTGGGTGATTACTGATGATCTTGATTGGGATCACCCAAGAAGATGGAAACAGTTGGTGATCGTCCAGACGTATTTGGAGATCGATGGATGTGCAGGGTACTAGGTGCCTCCAGTTTCGTTCTGACCCAGAACGAACTTGTAAATGGGCTGTGTGTCTGACATTGGATTTCAGTCTGTGTGATTGATTTCTATTAAATATATATCTGTTTGGCGGCGGAGAATTTATTCTCTTGCTTAACGCCATTCTCTGAGACGTACGAGCCCAGGGGTTATATATTGATGGATATCCATCGCATGGAATGAATTGCCTGTATGGCATGCCTAAGTGGCAATTGATCAAGGCTTCTGTTGAAAAGCAAAGTCTTGTGGTTGATGATCAAAGCAAGGCCTTTGTGGCATAGCTTTGTGTAACGTTTACTTCGCGAGTTTCACACCCGGTATGAACTAGAAACAGGAGAGGACATCAGGGAGGGCATGCGTTTCTTTCTAGTTAGAAGTGGCGTCAGTGGTTTTACACACCCTGATGAGTTTGACATATGTGGTTGTTGCTGTTGCGAGGCACCTCAGATATATTGGTCGTTCTCGAACCGATGAAGTCATTTAGTTGGCTCACCTACGCCCCATAGGGCGGGGAAACGCAGTGTTCAGGCATAATAATCCACATCGGTTGACCGACCCTGACGATCCAAGGGGCAGTGGCGGCTATTCCTGAGGGGCGGACTAGAGCGTCTCGAATCGGTAGAGGATTATCTTTTGCCTCGGTTCATATCATAAATGATAACCCTACTTCCAATACGTGACATTTGCGGTTTTGATTGTAGAGCCTAGTATGGCGACATAGTGGGATGGGGGGCTTATGTCGTCTATGATTGATACTTATGATTTGAAGTTGTTTTATACACTATGCACTTATAATAGTATCAAATGATTTGTTTTAAACGTATCAAGCATTCTTGGCTATTATAAGGTAAAAACCCTATCCTCCGGCTTGCGTTGCATTGTGTGATGGAAACTGGGTCTTATAATAGCTTCATTTTTCTTTATTTAGCATTGCGCTGTTGTTTTATGCACTGGTGTTCTTGGGAGGAAACCCGTTCCGTGTTATACTGCGTGGTCCCTTGATTTACCCAACTTTAAAGTAAAGTTTTAAATAACTATTTTTAGTTCTCACACCAGTCCCACGACTGGCCTGGAGTTTATTGTTTTAACCTAAACTATGGGTGCCCTTATTTTGACACGGGCAGCTAGTAGTTTTGGTTTTGCAGATTTATATTCACAGGATCCTTCGTTACAGCTGGAACGATATCCAGAAAGCATTGTATCCGTATATCTCCTTCAGTTGTATTTTGTATTATTTTCCACTGCTATGTATTTAAATTTAATTTAAATCTCTGATATTTCTGTGTAATATTCATTTATACTCTTTATATTCTTGTAATTTGATGGAATTGTTGTAATAGATAATGAATTGTTCTTCCGTCTGCGTTCTTCTGTGGCTTGTCCTCGACTTAATCCGGGCTTTCCTCACCGGGGAAGTTTGGGTCGTTTCAGTTTGGTATAAGAGCTTTGGTTTACAAAGCTCAGAGAACAAGACACATTAGAACCATACGAAAGAATTCATCAGAAATTGGATTAGTAATATCCAACGGGAATGACCCGTTAGAGATGGGATCAGTAGTGTCCTAGAACGAGTGTGAAGAGTATATTTTCGAAAATGAAAACAAATTTTGTTTTGAAATTTAAATCAACTATTCGTATTTGATTATTTATTTTATATTATATTGATTTGGACTATCCAGTATATACAGATTTTGCGTATACGTTTTATCTGCGTGTATTCGAAATTTTAATATATTGGATAGATATAGAATCACACTCTAGTCGTCCAGAGATGATTCTGATGATGAGGCCTCATCGTCAGTGTTTATATTCGAGTGACGAAAGTGAGATTTCTATATATTTCCTATTGACTGGTGTGAGAACCAAAATTAGATAGGGCTTATTGTTGTGATTTTGCGTCAAAAATCTGATTTTTAGAATATATATCGAAGTTATAAATTTGAAATGATAATAAACTAATCGATTGTTGATTGTGTTGTTTGATTATTAGTTGATTAATTAAAATGTTGAACCATTAGCCAAATTGAACCAAATAGTGAGTTGTATTGAAAATTTATCGCATTGGCTTGCATATACTTGTACTTACATTGAACAGGTCAAAGCAAGGAGGCTAGAGCAGAGAATAAAATTTGTTTGCCCGACAAATAGGTACATGTTTACCATAATTTACTGTTTTGATTGGGTGATGATGATTTTATGAGCCGATTGGCTATCAGCTTGGCTTTTTCTTTTTCTTTTTGAGATCAGAGGGCCTGTATGGCAATTTCGGGATTTTCCCGGTACTCCCGGTGTAGGGGAGGTTGTGGCGAAATTTTTCAAAATTTAGGGTGTTAGCCAAATTTTTTAATTTTTTTGAGAAGTTCTTAGAAACTGAAAAGTTGAAGAACTTAAGCGATAATAAAAATAAAGAAATTTGAGTTGATTTGTGAAACAACTTTCCGCTTCGTTCCTTTTCGGGGACGAAAAGTTTTAAGTGGGGGAGATTGTAATAACCCGGATTCTGGGACAATTTAAAATTTTTATTTTGGCAATTTTAGCGAATTTTGATTATTTAAAATGAATTATTTTAAATAATAACGACGAGAAATTTATTTTGAATAGAATTAGAACGTATATATTTACATACGTCGTCGATAGAATATAAATATTTATTTATATATATAAAAGGAATTGAAAATGGTGCGGTAGTTCGATAATTCGATTTCAAATTTCAATTGAACATACCGGGTGTAAAATAAACCGGATTTTAGTGAAACCAAAAATATTAGAATCTATTTGTGAATATCTTTCCAATGAATCCGAAAAATCGAAATTTCATAGCGGGAATCAAAAGTTATGTCCGAAGGAATTTTCAGAATAGTCGCTATGGAATTCTGGCCCTTAAAAATGGGAATTTTGCAAACGACCTCGGATTTCGACGAAACCACTTTTGTTGGATCCGTGATGTCAAGTTATTGCTAGATTCCAAATTTCATAAGTTTTCGAATCAATATGTGAGCGTGGCAAAGGAAAACGCGTTTGACCAGTTTTAGTTGATTTTAATCGACTGGAAAATGGCCATTTTTCAAATGGTCTCAGAATTCGATGAAACTAGTTTTGTTAGGACCGTATCGTCAAAACGAAGCTAGAAAATATTTTTCTGGAATTTTTCGAGTGAGTATGTGGCCCCGGTAAATTGAAATGTGCGTTAAAATTCAATATATAGAGTTATATGTTGATTTTAACGAAAACTGATCAAAACAGTTGAATTGGCTTACGATACATATCCCATTGTGTTCGGAATGTGGGTAATTAGCTAGGTGCAACAGTCGTTGGGTTCGATTCGGGGTTCGAATGAGAAAGTACCTTTGTGGATTATTAAATAATTAAATAATTAGATATAATATATAACCTTTTCTCACCCCCCTTTTTTCCACAAACCGGTCGACATTAAAAATTAGAAAAAACCCTAAACAAAATAAAACCCAATGCCCCCTCCCCCCCGAACCCTTCTACGATCTACAACGCCGACCACCACTCCCACGTCCGCCACCCCAACGCGCCGTCGAACCCTCTACGGCCACCCACCTCGCCCTGACGCCTCCTTTCTCTTCCCCGCCTTCCTCCAATCGAAGACTAAGCCCCAAACCCAGATGAAAGTCTTCGCCCCCTTTTTCGCCACCGCCAGGGGATGTCGGCCGCCGCCGCCTGCTGGAGGTGCTCGCCTTCGTCGCTGAGTGCAGACCATCCCCCACCCCCTTATTTCGGTATGTAAGTTTTTTTTTCCTTTAAATTTTTTATATAAAGCATGGCATAAAAATCGAATTTGTATATATATATATATATAACATACAAGTAAAGATTTGAATTTTAATTACATAGCATAGATTAAAAATGAGATTTTGATTTATGTAAAGTCATAAAAATGTAATTTTGATTTAGAAAAGGTAGGATTTTTATATAGTTAATCAAATAGAAAAGGTCGGATTTTTATATGGTTAATCAAATAGAAAAGGTCGAATATTTATATTAGAAAAGTTTGAATTTGTATATTGTTGAAATGGTGAAGTAAAAAAGAGATCTTTATATATATAATCTTTTTATATAGAATAGCATAGTAAAAATATAATCTTTTTATATTGAATAGCATAGTAAAAATATAATCTTTTTATATAGAATAGCAAAGTAAAAAATTCGATTTTTATATATAGAATAGCATAGTAAAAAAATAATCTTTTTATATAGAATAGCAAAGTAAAAAATTCGATTTTTATATATTGAATAGCAAAGTAAAAAATCGATTTTTATATATTGAATAGCAAAATAAAGGGAATATAAAAATGTGAATTTTATATATGTACTGAATGCGGGCAACGAAAATGACAAAAGGCGAGAACGGTGAAGATTTCTACATATGAAGAGTAGGGGCGTTTGGTTTAGCATATCAGTGAGAACTCCTCACCTTTTATTTAATATTCTAGTTAACATATATACTAGGATGCAGACGGTGTTTAGTAGCACCCGACACCCGTCGTCCATAGACCATGTACGACTTGTATGCTTGGTTATTTGATTTTGATGTGTAGTTGATTGTGTGATATGATGTGAAATGAAATAAAATATTTATATAGTTATAAATATTTTATAGTCAAAAATAGAATTTTTAACGTGTATATAAAATGAAATAACTATAAACAAATCGGACGATTTGTTTATATACACACATTTGACTGATATTGATTGGGACGATAAATTTTACACATCGCCCAACTGCACAAATAAAATCTGTGTTTGATTGTTTGAAACCCCACACGGGAATTGGGATGATATTTGACGTACACTAATCCCGATTGTTTAGTTGTATGTCGATCGATTGATTGACAGACTGTTATAAGCATTGAATATTTATATTTGATGCTTGTACAGTGTAGAACGCACTTTGAATGATGGTTGATGATTTATCGTTGTTGTTATATACGTGTGGTAGAGAATCCATATAATTAACATTATATGCTAATTGATTGGGCCTCATTCCAGTTTTGAAATAAAATATTTGAATAGAAATATTTGAAATAGAACATTTGAAAACAGAAATGTATGAAGCTGTGTTGATTAGATTGACGCCATTTAGACGTGAACGATATTTATATTGATTTTGTTCATTTTATAATGAATATCGAAAGTGATTTCAAAATCTGATATTTTGAAAAGAATAGAAATTCGAATTAAATTGAATAGAAATGAATTCGAATTTAAATTGAATATAAATTAATTCGAATTGAAATTGAATTGAAAACGAACTGAAATCGACGTAGAAATCAATTTGAGTTGAAATCAATTTGAGTTGAAATCAATTTGAAATGAATTTAAATCGAATTTGTAAGGAAAAATTCAATTTTGATTTGAGTTTGAAAAGAAGTTGAAATCGTTTTGAAAACGAATTTAAAACGATTTATTAAATACGTTTAAAAAGGGAATCGATGAAGTATATATTATACATATAATATAATGGCCTGAATAGAACGCGCCGCGCCGCGGCAGTTCGCGAATTTCGACCATTGACTTCGAACGGATATTACGGGAGATCTGACCGTCGGATTCTCCTAAAACCGAAACCGTTGGGTTCGTATCGAAAAGAGCTTTCTAACGAATATTAGGAATTAGAAATCTAACAGTTGGATTTGGAATCATGTCCAAATCAATTTTGGAAAAGGTCGCTGTAAGTGCAGTTCGATGGCCATTGATGGAAATCGACTGTACGGGCGTTGATAAAATTAATAAAAATATCAATAATTTGTGTAAAATCATAAGAAATGATTTGGGAAAATTGGGGATGAAAAACTCCATATTTGAAAAGATAAAAATAGATTTTTATCGAAATGAACTAGTCTTGAACTAGAATTAAAATTCTATTTATTTTTATATAAATAAATTGAGTTTGAAAATGGTTTTGAAAATAACCAGAATTTCCAATAATTGAATTGGAATAGATTTGAATCGAAATTGTCTGCAGAATATTTCGATGTTGGACTTCGTGATGATACAGATATTGTTATGGGAATTTGAAAGATATATTTATATCGTTATTTCCAATACGATATTTGTTAGTCGTAGAGTTTGATATTGAATATAAGCCGATATAATTTCTATTCAGAGCCTTGTATTTAATATCAAATGTGATTTGGGTTTGTCGTGAATGGTGTCTTCATTAACACTGTTCTTAAGCCCGGTTGAGAAAAAGATTGAATCTTTTTATTTAGATTTAATGAAGTGTACCAATTAAATAATATTTAATTAGAATTGAATTGGTATTGTTTTTTGGGTTTATCGTGAACAGTGTTTTAAATAACACTTGTTCTTTAACCCGATAATTAATGAAATGTGATTTTGGGTTGTCGTGAACGGTATCTTCTATAATATTGTTCTTAGACCCAAAGGATTTAAGAAAATTCAGAAACTAACTGGAGATTAGTTAAGTTGAATGGTTTCTGGGGTACTCATCTGATGTTGGTTTCGGCCTTCGGGGTTAATACTTAGGGAACTGCTCACTTGCTGATTTACGGTTAGGGATTGATTGAAATGTGATGTTATTTTAGGTTTATCGTGAACCGTGTTTTAAATGACACTGATTCTTTAACCCAGTCACAGATTAAATCTAAGTGGAGTTTTAATGAATCTTTAATTAGATTGAAATGATCGAGAATGGAGTATCACTAGTTTTTCTCCAGGCGTTAGTTAAATCTTTAGTAATATTTGAACTTGAAATGGTAATTGAAATTACCAATAACACCGTGGTGTTAGATATGAAGTATTACCACTTTTACTTCATGGGATGAATAGGTTGGGATTGGGAAATTAAAACAAATGATTACTTCGGTAAGGTTCGTTAATCCCTACTAGTTGAATCGAAATTCAAAAGAAGATTAAAGAATAAATTCGAGGATTTATCTTTGATAAAATTAAATGGAACCTTTCCCTATGAATGTGAAATTTAGAAACTAACTGTCAGTTAGCAAAGAAGAATGGTTTTCTGGATATTGATCTGATGTTGGTTTCGGTCTTCGGGGTTAATATATGGGGAATTATTCTCTTGTTAATTTACGGTTAGTGACTGATGAATTGGAATGAGGCGTATGTTGTGTTTGTGTAACACATGTTTATTGTATACGCGAGTTATTCGGGAAGACCGGGTTTATCCCATTCTGAATAACTGATACGACGATAAGTCGAAGATGAAGACGGTGGTCGAAGATCTGAGTTCTTCACGTCATTTGGGTGATTACTGATGGTCTTGATTAGGATGTACACCCAAGAAGATGGAAACAGTTGGTGATCGTCCAGACGTATTTGGAGATCGATGGATGTGCGGGGTACTAGGTGCCTCCGGTTTCGTTCTGACCCAGAACGAACTTGTAAATGGACTGTGTGCCTGACATTGGATTTCAGTCTGTGTGATTGATTTCTATTAAATATATATCTGTTTGGCGGCGGAGAATTTATTCTCTTGCTTAACGCCCTTCTCTATGACATACGAGCCCTGGGGTTATATATTGATGGATATCCATCGCATGGAATGAATTGCCTGTGTGGCATGCCTTAGTGGCAATTGATCAAGGATTCTATTGAAAAGGAAGGTCTTTTGGTTGATGATCAAAGCAAGGCCTTTGTGGCACAGCATTGTGTAACGTTTACTTCGCGAGTTTCACACCCGGTATGCACCTGAAACGAGTGAGGACATCAAGGAGGGCATGCGTTTCTTTCTAGTTAGAAGTGGCGTCAGTGGTTTTACACGTCCTGACAAGTTTGACTTATGTGTTTGTTATTGTTGTGAGGCGGCTCAGATATATCGGTCGTTCTCGAACCGATGGAGTCATTTAGTTGGCTCACTTACGCCCCATAGGGCGGGGAAATGCAGTGTTCAGGCATAATAATCCACATCGGTGGACCGACCCTGACGATCCAAGGGGTAGTTGCGGCTGTTCCTGAGGGGCGGACTAGAGCGTCTCGAATCAGTAGAGGACAATCTTTTGCCTCGGTTCATACCATAAATGATAACCCAACTTCCAATACGTGACATTTGCGGTTTTGATTGTAGAGCCTAGTATGGCGACATAGTGGGATGGGGCGCTTATGCCGTCTATGATTGATACTTATGATTTGAAGTTGTTTTATACACTATGAACTTATAATAGTATCAAATGATTTGTTTTAAAGATATCAAGCATTCTTGGCTATTATAAGGTAAAAACCCTATCCTCCGGCTTGCGTTGCATTGTGTGATGGGAACTGGGTCTTATAATAGCTTCATTTTTCTTTATTTAGCATTGCGCTGTTGTTTTATGCACTGGTGTTCTTGGGAGGAAACCCGTTCCGTGTTATACGGCGTGGTCCCTTGATTTACCCAACTTGAAAGTAAAGTTTTAAATAATTGTTTTTAGTTCTCACACCAGTCCCATGACTGACCTGGAGTTTATTATTTTAACCTAAACTCTAGGTGCCCTTATTTTGACATGGGCAGCTAGTAGGTTTGGTTTTGCAGATTTATATTCACAGGATCCTGGTTTACAGCTGGAACGATATCCGAAAAGCTTTGTATCCGTATATCTCCTTCAGTTGTATTTTGTATTATTTTCCGCTGCTATGTATTTAAATGTAATTTAAATCTCTGATATTTCTGTGTAATATTCATTTATACTCTGTATATTCTTGTAAACTGATGGAATTGTTGTAATAGATAATGAAATGTTCTTCCGTCTGCGTTCTTCTGTGGCTTGTCCCCGACTCAATCCGGGCTTTCCTCACTGGGGAAGTTCGGGTCGTTTCCCATGTTATGGTTGATGTTTGCAAAAGGTCGCAAGTGGTTGCTCGTGGTTGCATAACTCACATTAGGCACTAGATCGGCTCGGACACATTTTCATATTGCATATGCCTGAGTGTTTATAATTGTTTATGGATGAAATTGAATGTGTTATCATGTGAATGTTGCATATGGATGGATGTTTGTGCACACATATAGTGTTTATGTGACTAGGACTATTTGCATACATGTTGGATTCATGGCACAAAACATATTTTTCATCAAGGAGATTAATCAGGCCTGATCATTTGCATTAGACAAGGTACATATACACACACTCTTGCATAAGTTCATACAATATTAGAAATCTTTTAAGGACAATGGTTGCTTGTGGATGATGGTTGAGTAGATGGTTGATTGGATGATAGGATGCATTCTTCTTAACTTGAAGATTTCGATGACGAAATCCTTTAAGGAGGGGAGAATGTAACAACCCAAATTTTAATAACATATTAAAACCATAAATCAAGGCAATTAATTTTTAAAATAAGAATCAAGGGAAACGGGTTGCGCCATTGCATTCATCTCGAAATCCTGCTTGGAAACGAGTCCGAGTTTTCGAAAAACGGAGTCCGTATGAGAGAGATATGACCCTCCGAAGTTTCAGAAATTTTCAAAATCAAAAACAGCTCGAAATTCGAATTCGAAATTCGAATTCAAACCCCAGAACAGACTGGGCAGGAGAATTCCCGCCCATAGACCAGGTCGACCTGGGGGTCGACCATAGTGTCGACCTCCAAGGGACCAGGTCGACCATAGTGTCGACCTGGGGGTCGACCTGCCTCCTGAACCCAGTTTTCGAACCTGATGCATTCTGATGTATCTGATCTCGTTTTCTGTCCAGATTCGTCTGCCTAATCCTATATAAACAGCCTCCTAGCCTTATTCTCTTTACACCATTCTTCTCTAACCTTATACTGCACAAATTCTTGATGGACATGGCTTCTTCCTCTTCCTCTAAATTAAATTAAGATAAATTAAATTAAAACGCAAAGACTATTTCTTGAAGACTACGGCTAGGAATTGCACATTGGGGATTTGCTTCCACAATCAAATCAGAATTCATCAATTCAACAAATCGACGACTAGTTTCTAGATTCAACTTCTGCATCTCAATTTCTTAGACCACGATCTGTAAGTTCTAGTTACTTTGAGATTTAAACGTGTTAATTGTGATTTGGACATGAGATAAAGTGAAATTGGACTTAAGTACGATAATCGATTTACTTCTTTTCTAGTTTCCATTTTGGATCTTGACATTTGGGAATATTGCTATAAAATCAGTTTGGACCTATTCATGTTGTAAATCAAACTCTTTCATGTCCATAACATTATCCTGCCTATGACGTTGAATCTATTGTTAATGGCCTAAGACTATGACTGTGAACATAAGACTATGCCTATGCCTATGACTGTGAACATAAGACTATGCCTATGCCTATGAATGTGAACATAAGACTATTGTCTATGACTATGACAAGGACAATTGTGGATAATCACCTATGATTTATGACCATGAGGTTATTGCCTAGGATTACGACTTTGAAATTGGATCTAAGCTTGATATTCTATTCAGACCTATTTCTTTTTATTTATCCTTGGATCTTGATTTTGGGGATTTTTCTACTAAGTTAGATCTATCCATGTTCTTGAACCTAGATTATTATTCAAACCTTTTCATGTTCATAATGTTTTCAGATCTTTATGCATGCGATGTTATATTTAATTTATTCAGTTATGTCATGCTAGTCTTGTAATCCCTTTATCACTTTATGCACGCCTTTTTACCTATCATAGTTTTGATATTATTCCCTTTAATTTGGGATTTGGATTTACTTGTAATTTAGTTCAATTCACGTTTACATGCGATGGGAATACGATTGGGTAGATTAGGCAAAACATGAATTGGTTATGAACCTGAATCATGAACCTGATAGTAGGCATAAATTGAAACATGAACATTGTTATAACTTGAATCTGGATATGGACATGAAACTTGCCTTGAAATTGGACACGAACTTGATATGAATTTTGAACATGGACATGACACTTGAATGAACTTGAAAATGGCCAACTCGAGGTTGGGTTGAGTTTGCAGTGTAATTCTGCCTGGAACTGCCCGGCAAATCTAGTGACTACAAACAATAGGATCCAATGTGGGTAGTTGGTCATATCGCGCTTGAAACCGGAGGTCAGACTGAGTTGTGGTGTAAATCTGCCCGGAACTGCCCGGCATATCCCGTGACCACAGCAACAGGTCTGATGTGAGAGGTTGGGGTGCATTAATGAATTAATGCCACATGATAGGGTTAAGTCATGAACATGAAAGACAACACTTAACAAACTTGAAACATGATTGGTAGGGTTAGGTCATAAACTTGAACGACAACACCTAACCAACTTGACACGTGAATTGTAGGGCTAAGTCACGAACTTAAATGACAACACTTAGCCAACTTGACATACTAGACTGATGGGGTTAATTCTCTAATTCAAATGACAACACTTAACCTGCTGGACGGAAAGCCTAGTTATGCGGTCCATTACAGCAGTAACCCACAAGATGTATCATGATACCCTGGAACTAGGTAGGGTGGAGCACAATTACTGGGCTGATTTTAAGTGACCAGAACGACGGCTGAGTTGGTGCGCCAGTGTAGGTTCTAATGGAGTGTGGGCATGCACGCACTCCGGAGCAGAAAAAGAAGGCATTGGGCATCAGTAGGTTTACCTGTGCATGCTTGATTCGTGTCGATGGTTGGCACCCTAGGGCTTGATACACGCTATGCTGGACCTAGCACAGGTGACTACATTCGCGATCGGGCCGTATGACACAGACACATGACGAGCTAGAACTTGTAGGGAGTGATCGATTAGTGGATCGTTCCGCTTGACCTAGTAATGGGTCGTTTCATGACATTGGGCCAAAGGATCATTTCATGGTTAATATAAAACATGGGTTTAGGATACTAGTACAGTTGGTGTAACGAACCTTGAACATGCGATGCTATACTTGATTTATTAAGTTATCTTAGTCTTTCTTGCCCATCTTGACAGCATCCTTATGTTTACTTTCAGTTTATACTTGTCATGTTACGATTACCTGTTTTTATGCTGAAAGTCACTAGGACTTACCAGTCCTTATGACTAACCCATTTTCTTTCGCCTATTTTTCTTTCGTCCCCCCCCCCTATTTTTTTAGGGAGGAAACTCTAGCACTTAGCTTGGATTTCTCTTGCTTTCGGTTCAGCTCATGTATGGTTTGATCTTGAGCTATGCTATGGCTGCATTTCTGCTACCTTTGGGGAATTAAGCTACTTTTGTTGTTTGAAGATTATGCTTCTTTATTTATGCAAGACAAGGATTTGTTGTAATGAAAAATAATGACTTTGGCTACTTGGTACTTTGGATGTAAAAGGTTTTGACTTTTTTTTGAAAGTAATGAAATTTAGCTTTTGAATATTCCACTGTTTTATTTATGTTCTGTCTTGTAATATTTCTATGCTTGTTTACCTCGATAACGCTCCTCCAAAACTAGTGCATTCCCTTTGTGAGTGACCCTAGCGGAGGTTAGGTGTTACAACAAATCAGACGATTTCTTTATGTACACCCATTTAACTAACATTGATTGGGACGATAAATTTTACATATCATCCAACTTCACAAATAATATTCAGTATTTGTTGGTTGAAACCCCACACGGTTATTGGGATGATATTTGACGTATGTTAATCCCAATTGTTTAGTTGTATGTCATCGATTGGTTGACTGACTGTTATAAGTGTTAATTATTTATATTTAATGCTTATGCAGTTGTGTAATGGACATTGGATGATGATTGATTTTGTATCATTGTTGTTGTGTACATGTGTTGTATGAAATCCATATAAATAACATTATATGGTAATTGACTGTGTTTGATTCCAGTTCAGAAAGAACGAATATTTTAAGTGAAGAATATTTTAAAATAATATTCAGTAAAGGATTAAAATGTGAATTTGATGTCCAATTTTGGATGGACAAGAAATTATTGAAATGTTTGAATCCGTGTTGATTAGTTATGCGCTATTTTGACGCGAACGATAATTATATTGATTTTATTCATTTTTTTAATGAATATCGAAAAAGGAATTTTTTTCAAAATCTAATATTTTTGAAATATTATCATTTATATATTAATGATAAGGAATATTCAATTTTGATTTAAAATTGAAATGGAAGTGGGACTCTTTTTAAAACAAATTTACAAAATACATTTTGAATGGAAATATATATATATATATATATATTTATGTATATATATATATATATATATATATTATATAATGGCTTGAATAGGACTCGCCGCGCCGCGACCGTTCGCGAATTTCGACTATTGACTTCGAATTGTCATTACGGGAGATCCGACCATCGGATTCGCTTAAAACTGGAAACGTTGCGTTCGTATCGGAAAGAGCTTTCCAACGAATATAAGATATTTTAAATATAATGGCTGGATTTGGAGATACATCTATATCAAATTTGTAAAAGGTGGCTATGGATGCGGTTCGGTGGCCGTTATTGGAAACCGACTGTACGTGCCTTGATAAAATTATTAAAAATATTAATAATTTGTGTAAAATCATAATAAATGATTTGGAAGAATTTGGATGAAAAATGCCACGTTTGTAGAGATAAAAATATAATTTTACAAAATGAACTAGTTATTAACTAGAAAGATAATCCAATAATTTTTAAATAAATAAATTGGTTTATAAAGGTTATTTATAAAACCAGAAATTTCCAATATATGAATTGGAATGGATTTAAATAGAAATCATCTTCGAGAGATTTCAATATCGGATTCCGTGACTATACAGATATTGTAGAGGAATTTGGAAGATAGATATATAGTTATTCCCCATACGATATGCATTGGTTTCAGAATTGTATATTGAATGTAAGTCGATATAAGAGCCTTATATTTAATATCAAATTGGATATTGGGTTTGTCGTGAATGGTGTCATAAATAACATTGTTCTTAAACCCCGTATGGAAAGAATATATCTTTTAATTAAGATTATTATAGTTTCCAGTTATATTTAGTAATTGGAATAAAATGGAATGTGAATTGGGTTTATTGTGAACTGTGTTTTTAGCGACATTCGTTCTTTAACCCGATTGACAGTGAAATGTGATTTGGAATATATAAATCTTTTATTAAGATTTAATGGAATTTTCCAAAGTGAAGTTTTCCTATTTAATTAAATAAATTGGAATGGAATGGAATTCGATTTGGTAATAATCGAAGTGAGCTTCTGTGGAGGAAGACTGTTAATATATAGGGAATTTAAAAGGCTTTGTCATTATTCCATTAAATATTAGTCGGATACGGAAATTGATATCGAACATATATTGATCTTTTTTCCATGAAGATTACATAATTAATGGAATGTGATTTTGAGTTTATCGTGAACTGTGTTTTAAATGACACTGGTTCTTTAACCCAGTTAAAGACAGGATTACATGTCTAACATTGTTTTTCGAACGATATGGTTGATCTTTGCTAAATATATATCTGTTTGGTGGCGGGGAACTCATTCTCTTGCTTAACACCCTTCTCTGAGATATACGAGCTTGGAAGTTACATATCGGCAGAAATCAATGGTACAGTGTGGATTGTCGATGCGGCATGTTTGATTTCCCAAAGTTAAATAATCATTAATAATGATTTTTGGGAAGATTAAAACTAAGTGGAGTTTTAATGAATCTTTAATTAGATTGAAATGTGAAAATTTAAATTATCAAATTTGGGAAATGATCGAGAATGGAGTGCCACCAGTTTTACTCCAGGCAATAGTTAAATCTTTAATTAGATTTGAACGTGAAATGGTAATTAAATTTACCGATAACACCGGGGTTTTAGATATGGAGTATTACTAGTTTTGGTCCATGGGATGAATAGGTTGGGATTGGGAAATAAAACAAATAATTACTTCAGTAAGTGCGCTAATACCGACTAGTTTGTAAAACCTTAACATGGGTTAAATTGTGAGAAGAATATTTTGGATTGGAATGAGGCGTATGTTGTATTTTTATAGCACTTGATTATAAAATACATGAATTATTCGAAAAGGTCGGGTTTATACCCATTCTGAATAATTGATTCGACGATAAGTCGACGATGAAGATGGTGGTTAAAGACTGGAGTTATTCACATCGTTTAGATGATTACTGGCATCTTGATTGGGCTGTACACCCAGGACAAGGTAATAAGTGGCGATCATTCAGACATACTTGGAAATCGACAGGATATGTGAGGACCTCTCACCTGCGTTGAACATATGGGATGAGGAATAAGGTGCCTCCGGTTTCGTTCAGAACCGGAACGAACTTTTAAATGGATGTATGTCCGACGGGAAAGAATGAAGTGAAACAATGAAGTGCAGGGAGTGCACGACGTTTCTTTCTAGCTATAGGTGTTGTCATGGTATGGAGCCCAGACATTTATTATATTTTTACCTATGTGGATAATGGATAGCGAGACGCCTCGGTTATATCGGTCACTATGGGACTGATGGATAGGTTCGATAGGACTGGGAAACGTGTGTTTAGAAATAATTAACCCTCAAAAGTAAGAGAAGACCGACCCTGAAGAACCAAGGGCACGCTAGCGTCCGAGCCCTGAGGCATTTGCTAGAGTATCTCGAATCGGTGAGGAGCCATCACTGGCCTTGAATCAAAGATGGAATCCAATTTCCAATACGTGACATTTCGGTTTTAACTGCATAACTAGTATGGCGACATGATATATGGTACTCATGACGTCTATGATTGATACATTTATATCTGAATTGATTTTGACACTATACACTTATAGTAATAACAAAATGATTGGTTTTGAATGTACTAAGCATATTTGGCTATTATAAGGGAAAACGCTATCTTCCGGCTTGCGTTGCATTGTGTGATGGGACCTGAGTCTTATAATTGCTTCATTTTCCCAAAAAGCATTACACTTTTTTTTTTATGCACTGGTATTCTTGGGATAAATCCCATTCCGTGTTATACGGCATGGTCCCTTGATTTACTTTATTTTTAAAGTAAAGTTTTAAATATCTGTTTTAGTTCTCACACCAGCCCCATGACTGATCTAGAGTTTATTGTTTTAACCTAAACTCTGGGTGCCCCTATTTTCCATACGGCCAGCTAGTAGTTGGATTTTTGCAGATAATTCTTTTCCTGGATCCTGGATTTACAACTGGAGCTATATTCGGAAAGATTTGTATCCGTGTATTTCTTTCAATTGTGTTATGTTTTATTTTTCTGCTGCTAATGTAATTTAAATCTCTGATATTTTTCTGATGTATATTATTTATTCATACTCTGTTATATTCTTGTACTATGATGTAATTGTTGTAATAAGCAATGAAATGCTCTATTTTTTATTTTCTGATTTTTCGTGTTCTCAACTCAATCCGTCCTTTTCGGTCTCTTCGGAGATTTGGGGATTTCGGATCGTTATAGTTTGGTATCAGAGCTGTGGTTTACAGAGCTAGATAACAAGACACATTAGAACTGAATGAAAGAATTCGTCAGAGATAGGATAATAATATCCTTTAAGAATAACTCGTTAGAGATTGGATCAGTAGTATCCTAGAATGAGTTCAAAGAGTGTTATTAACAAAAATGAATTTAGTTTTGAAATTTTAAACCATATTATACGTATTTGAATATTTATTTTATATCAAATTTGGAGAATCGAGTATATGAAATTTCGCATATACGCATCATGAACGTATATACGAATTTTCAAATATACTGGATAGATATAGAATCACACTCTAGTCGCTCGGAGATAATTCTGATGATGGCATGTCATCATCAGCGTTTATGTTCGAGTTTCGAAAGTGGGATATCTATATATTTCCAATTGATTGGTGTGAGAACCAAAACTTTGATAGGGTTATTTGTTGTGATTTGACATTAAAAATATGAATTTTGAATATATTAAAGATATATGATTGAAAAGCTATTCAAATAATTGATTGTTGGTTATGTTGTATGATAATTAGTTTGACTAATTAAAATGTTTGACTAGTAAGAGAACGAAAGGCAAATTTAGCCAAATCGAGCAAATATTGAACTGAATTGAAAATTGATTAGAATTCCATACATGTATATATATATATGTGTAAACTGGTCATAGCATGGAACCTAAGAAGAGGAATAAAATTGTATGCCCAACAAATAGGTACATATTTACAGTATTTATTTGGGTTTGATGATTTTATGAGTCGATTGGCTTTTTCTTTTTCGTTTAGATTGATGAGGGCCCTGTGAGGCAAATTGCGGTTTTAAAGGTCTCCCCGTACAAAGGAGGTTATGATGAAAATTTTCTCAAATTTAGGATGTTAGCCAAATTTTTGAGAAATTAAAAAATTCTTAGAAACTGAAAAGTTGAAGAATGAAAGTTGAGTTGGTTGGTTAAACAACTTTCAACTCTATTCCTTTTCGAGGACGAAAAGATTTTAAGTGGGGGAGATTGTAACAACTCGGATTTTCAGAACCAATTTAAACTTTGTATTTTGTCTATTTTAATGGATTTAGAATATTTAAAATGATTTATTTTAAATAATAATGACTAAAATTTATTTTAATTGAAGTTAGAACGTATAAATTTATTTTAATTATAAAATGAGCTTGAACTGGCGCGGTAGTTTGAAAATTCGTTTTTAAATTTCAAATGAATGTATTGGATTCAAAATAAATTGGATTTCGGTAAAACCAGAAATATTGAAATTTGTTTAATTATATCTTTCTTACGAATGTGAAAAATCCAGATTTCATAGTACAAATTGAAAGTTATGTCCAGTTTAAAATTTGAAATAGTCGCCATGGAGTTTATTTATAATATATAGCCCTTAAAAATAGCTATTTTGCAAACGACCTCCGTTTTTTATGAAACCACTTTTGTTGGACCCGAAATGTCAAATTATTGCTAGATTTTAATTTTCATAATTTTTGGAATTAATATGTGAGCATGGTGAATTTAAACGCGTATGGTAATTCCAATTGAATTTAATCGACTGGAAATTGACCATTTTTCAAACGGCCTCCAAATTCAACGAAATTAGTTTTGTTTGGACCGTATCGTCAAAAAATAACTAGATTTATTTTTAAGGAATTTTTGGAGTCATTATGTGGGACCGGTAAATTAAAATGTATGTTAAAATCAATTTTGAACATTAAATTAATTTATATTGTAATTTTGAGGGAAACTGTAACACCGCACCTCCGCTTGGGTCACTCACAAAGGGAATGCACTAGTTCTGGAGGAGCGTTATCGAGGTAAACAAACACAGAAATATTACAAGACAGAACATAAATAAAACAGCGGAAGAATCAAAAGCTAAGTTTCATTAGTTTCAAAAAGAATCAAAACCTTTTTACATCAAAAGTACCAACTATCATTTTCCATTACAGCAAGTTCTACCTTGAATAAATAAAGAATTATAAACTTAGAACAACAAAAGTAGCTTAATTCCCTAAAGGTGGCAGAAATGCACCCATAGCATAGCTCAAAATCAAACCGTACATGAGCTGAACCGAAAGCAAGCGAAATCCAAGCTAAGAGCTGGAGTTTACTCCCTGAGAACCTTGTGGGGGGGGGGGGGAGGAAACGAAATAAAACGAGGCGAAAGAAAACGGGTTAGTCATAATGACGTGTCAGTCCTAGTGACTTTCAGCATAAAAACAGGTAAAGTAACATGAAATGTATAAACTGAAAGTAAACAAATGGATGCTGTCAAGATGGGCAAGATAGACTAAGATAACAGGATAATTCAAGTATAAATCAGGTATAGCATCGAATGTTCAAGATTCGCTGCACGAACTATACTAGTATCCTAAACCCATGTCGTATATTAATCATGAAATGATCCCTTGGCCCAATATCATGAAATGACCCATTACTAGGTCCAACGGAACGATCCACTAATCGATCGGCTCCCTACAAGTTCTAGCTCGTCATGTGTCTGCGTCATACGGCCCTATCACGAATGTAGTCAACTGTGCTAGGTCCACCATAGGGTGTATCAAGACCTAGGGTGACAACTACTGACACGAATCAAGCATAAACAGTGTAAATCTACTGATTCCCAATGCCTTCTTTTTCAACTCCGGACTACGTGCACGACCATAGTCCCCTGAACCTACACTGGCGCACTTACTTAGTCGTCGTTCTGGTCGCTTACAATCAACCCAGTAATCATGCCCCACCCTGCCTAGTTCCAGGGTACCATGATACATTTAGTGGGTTACTGCCGAAATGGACCGCGTAACTAGGGTTTCCGCCCAACAGGTTAAGTGTTGTCATTTAAATTCGTGACTCAACCCCATCAGTCTAGCATGTCAAGTTGGTTAAGTGTTATCTTTCATGTTCATGACTTAACCCCACCAATCATGTGTCAAGTTGGTTAAGTGTTGTCTTTCATGTTCATGACTTAACCCTATCATGTGGCATTAATTCATTAATGCACCCCAACCTCTCGCATCAGACCTGTTGTTGAGGTCACTAGGTATGCAGGGTGGTTTCGGGCAGATTTACACCACAACTCAGTCTGACCTCGGGTTTCAAGCGCGATATGACCAACTACCCACATTGGATCCTATTGTTTGCAGTCACTGGATTTGCCGGGCGATTCCGGGTAGAATTATACTGCAAACTCAACCCAACCTCGAGTTGGCCATTTTCAAGTTCATTTTAGTGTCATGTCCATGTTCAAATTTCATGTCAAGTTCGTGATAAGTTTCATGGCGAGTTTCATGTCAAGTTCCATGTCAAATTTCATGTCAATTTTCAACTTATGCCTATTATCAATTTCATGATTCATGTTCATAACCAATTCATGTTTTGCTTAATCTACCGAATTGTATTCCCATCGCATGTAAATGTGAATCGATCTAAATTACAAGTAAATCCAAATCCACAAATAAAGGGAATAATAGGAAAAAAGGACGAGCATAAAGTGATAAAAGGGATTACAAGACTAGCATGATTTAACTTGAGATAATTGGTTACAACATCACTGGCATATAGAAAATAATAGGATTTCAAATCTAGCATAATATGGTGATAGTCGTGGCATAAGGTGATTGTCCCAAACTTGCAAATAATAGACTGATTCAACATCATAGGAATGATAATGTTATGGACATGAAAGAGTTTGATTTACAACATGAATAGGTCCGAACTGATTTCATAGCAATATTCCCAAATGTCAAGATCCAAAATGGAAACTAGAATATATGTGAACGGATTATCATACTTAAGTCCAATTTCACTTTATCTCAAGTCCAAATTACAATTAACAAATTTAAATCTCAAAGTAACTAGAATTTACAGACCGTGGACTAAGAAATTTAAAGTGCAGAAGTTGATTCTAGAAATCAGTCGTTGAATCATTGAATCTCAATATGATTGTAGGTGAAAATCCCCAATTTGCAATTCCTAGCCGTAGTCTTCAAGAATAGCCTTCGTGTTTTATTTTAATTTATTTTTGAAGAAGAAGAAGGAGAAGAAGCCATGTCCATCAAAGAATTTGTGCAGCATAAGGTTAGCGAAGAATGGTGTAAAGAGAATAGGGCTAGGAGGTTGTTTATATAGGATTAGGTTGACGAATCTAGACTAAAAACGAGACCAGAAACATCAGAATGAACCCAGCCTCAAAACTGGGTTTCAGGACCAGGTCGACCCCCAGGTCGACCATAGGGTCGACCTGGTCCCTGGGAGGTCGACCATAGTGTCGACCCCCAGGTCGACCTGATCCTAGGCGGGAAAATTCATGCCCAGTCTGCGCTGGTGTTTGAATTTGAATTTCGAATTCGAATTCGAGCTGTTTTTCTGTTCTGAAAATCCTTGAAACTTCGGAGGGTCATATCTCCCTCATACGGACTCCGTTTCTCAAAAAATCGGACTTGTTTCCAAACAGAATTTCGAGACGAACGCAATGGCGCAACCCGTTTCCCTTGATTCCTATTTTCAAAATTAATTTTGCCTTTATTTATGGTTTTAACATGTTATTAAAATACCGAGTATTACATTCTCCCCTCTTTAAAGGATTTCATCCCCGAAATCTTCAAGTTAAGAAGAATGTGTCCTACCATCCAACATCCATCTAGTCAACCATCATCCACAGGCATCCATTGTCCTTAAGAGCTTTCTAATGCTGTATGAACATATGGAAAAAGTGTGTGTATATGTTCCTTATCTAATGCAAATGATCAGGCATGATTGATCTTCTAAATGCAAAATATGTTTAGTGCCATGAGTCCAACATGTATGCGAATAGTCCTAGCCACATAAATACTATATGTGTGCACAAACATCCATCCATATGCAACATCCATATGATAACACATTCAATTTCGTCCATAAACAAGTATAAGCACTCATGCATATGCAATATGAAAAATGTGACTGAGCCGATCTAGTGCCTAATGTGTGTTATGCAACCACGAGCAACCACTTGCAAACATCAACCATAACATGTTTCAAATACATGTTTACATCCATATGGTTCTACCTAAGGTTCTCAAGATATGATTGAGAAGATAAGCAAGATAAAACAAAGCATCTAGGAGGAGAAGTTAAAGATGTACCCCAGAAGGTCCTGCTTGCGGACCTTGCCCTGGCTTCTTAGGGCAGTTCTTGCTGATATGTCCAGTATCGCCACACTGAAAGCATGCTCCCATCTTCATCTTCTTCTTTCTACAATCCTGGACTATATGCCCATCAATACCACAGAAGTTGCATTTTCTTTTCTCATGTGACTTGTTGTCATTATTGTTGTTGTTGTTCTTGCCTCTTTTCGCGGAGTTTACCTTCTTGTTTTGAGACTCATTCGCCTTGACCTCCTTCTTGCCATTCTTGTCTTCTTCATTTAAGAGTGCCATGTCAACTAACTTTTCGTAGGTAGCCCCCATAGGTATGTGGGTCATAGCCAAGCTGTGAAGTGGCTCATTCAATCCCTTGACAAAACGGAGAGCCTTCTTATGAGGGGTATTCACTAAGTCTAGTCCAAATCGGGCCAGCTGATTGAATTGATTGACGTACTGCTTGATCGTCACACTCCCTTCCTTAAGAGATAAGAACTTTTCTAGCTGTAGACATTGTTCAACTTGTGAGAGGAATTTCATCTCAAACCTTATCCTGAAATCCATCCATGTGTCAACAGGTCTTTCAGCGTTAGTGAGTTCCCACCAATAGGAAGCTTCGTCTTTGAGCAACCATACTGCTAACTGTACCTTCTGCCTATCATCCACCTTGAAGATAACGAACAGATCCTCAGTTTCTTTGAGCCAGTTCCTCGCTTCTACGAATGATTCAGTTCCCTTGAAATCCTTTCCACCCATGGCCCTAAAATCTCTACAGATCTTTGAGAAAGCATTTGCATGAGGAGGAGGAGGAGGAATCGCAGCAGCTGGAGGAGGAATATCTGCTGGGCCCGTATCGTTGGCTCTAGCCTCTAAGTACCTCCTGAACCAGCCAGATATTGGCACGCCCTCTGGAAGGTTAAGATTCCCAGACATGCTGAAATGAAAAAGAAGAGATTCAAAATGAGGAAACAAAGGATAGTGATAATGGCTTTTGGGGAATAGCCTTTAAATAAAACAAGACTTTTCTCGGAAAAATGCTTCTTTGTAAAGAGTTTTGAAAATAGTTTTAGAAGGTTTTAACAACTTTTGCCCAGTCAGGTAACCTTCTTCTCTGATACCAAATGTAACAACCCACCTCCCCTCGGGTCACTCACAAAGGGAATGCACAAGTTTTGGAGGAGCGTTATCGAGGTAAACAAACATAGAAATATTACAAGACAGAACATAAATAAAACAGCAGAAGAATCAAAAGCTAAATTTCATTACTTTCAAAAAGAGTTAAAACCTTTAACATCCAAAGTACCAACTATCATTTTCCATTACAACAAGTTCTGCCTTGAATAAATAAAGAAGCATAAACTTAAAACAACAAAAGTAGCTTAATTCCCCAAAGGTATTAGAAATGCAGCCACAGCATAGCTCAAGATCAAACCGTACATGAGCTGAACCAAAATCAAGCGAAATCCAAGCTAAGAGCTAGATTTTCCTCCTTGATAACCTTGGGGGGGGGGGGAACCAAAGAAAAAGAGGCGAAATAAAACTGGTCAATCATAATGAATGGTAAGTCCTAGTGACTTTCAGCATAAAAACAGGAAAAGGTAACATGACATGTATAAACTGAAAGTAAACATAAAGATGCTGTCAAGATGGGCAAGATAGACTAAGATAGCAGGATAATTCAAGTATAAATCAAGTATAGCATCGCATGTTCATGATTCGCTGCACCAACTGTACTAGTATCCTAAACCCATGTCGTATATAAACCATGAAATGATCCCTTGGCCCAATATCATGAAATGACCCATTACTAGGTCTAACGGAATGATCCACTAATCGATCGGCTCCCTACAAGTTCTAGCTCGTCATGTGTCTGTGTCATATGGCCCTATCACGAATGTAGTTACCTGTGCTAGGTCCACTATAGGGTGTATCAAGCCCTAGAGTGCCAACCACCGACACGAATCAAGCATGCACAGTGTAAACCTACTGATGCCCAATGCATGCTTTTTCAACTCCGGACTACGTGCACGACCATAGTCCGCCTGAACCTACACTGGCGCACCAACTCAGCCGTCATTCTGGTCGCTTACAATCAGCCCAGTAATCATGCCCCACCCTACCTAGTTCCATAGTACCATGATACATCTAGTGGGTTACTGGTGAAATGGGCCGCATAACTAGGGTTTCCGTCCAATAGGTTAAGTATTGTCATTTGAATTCGTGACTTAACCCCATCAGTCTAGCATGTTAAGTTGGTTAAGTGTTGTCTTTCATGTTCATGACTTAACCCCACTAATCATGTGTCAAGTTGGTTAAGTTTTGTCTTTCATGTTCATGACTTTACCCTATCATGTGGCATTTGTTCATTAATGCACCCCAACCTCTCACATCAGACCTGTTGTTGTGGTCATTGGATATGCCGGGTGATTCCAGGCAGATTTACACATTAACTCAATCTGACCTCGGGTTTCAAGCGCGATATGACCCACTACCCACATTGGATCCTATTGTTTGCAGTCACTGGATTTGCCAGGCGGTTACGGGCAGAATTATACCGCAAACTCAACCTAACCTCGAGTTGGCCATTTTCAAGTTCATTCTAGTGTCATGTCCATGTTCAAATTTCATGTCAAGTTCGTGTCAAGTTTCATGGCAAGTTCCATGTCAAGTTTCATGTCAAGTTTCAACCTATTCCTATTATCAAGTTCAAGATTCATGTTCATAACAAATTCATGTTTTTCCTAATCTACGCAATCATATTCCCATCACGTGTAAACGTGAATCGATCTAAATTACAAGTAAATTCAAATCCAGAAATAAAGGGAATAACATCAAAACTATGATAGGCAAAAAGGACGAGCATAAAGTGATAAAAGGGATTATAAGACTAGCATGATATAACTTGAGATGATTGGTTACAACATCACTGGCATATAAAAAATAATAGGATTTCAAATCTAGCATAATAAGGTGATAGTCATGGGATAAGGTGATAGTCCCAAACTTGCAAATAATAGACTGATTCAACATCACAGGCATGATAATGTTATAGACATGAAAGAGTTTGATTTACAACATGAATAGGTCCAAACTGATTTGATAGCAATATTCCCAAATGTCAGGATCCAAAATGGAAACTAGAATAGATGTGAAACGATTATCGTACTTAAGTCCAATTTCACTTTATCTCATGTCCAAATTACAATTAATATGTTTAAATCTCAAAGTAACTAGAACTTACAGATCGTGGACTAAGAAATTTAAAGTGCAGAAGTTGATTCTACAAATCAGTCGTTGAATCGTTGAATCATTGAATCTCAATTTGATTGTAGTTGAAAATCACCAATTTGCAATTCCTAGCCGTAGTCTTCAAGAAATAGCCTTCATGTTTTATTTTAATTTATTTTTCAAGAAGAAGAAGGAGAAGAAGCCATGTCCATCAAGAATTTTTGCAGCATAAGGTTAGAGAAGAATGGTGTGAAGAGAATGGGGCTAGGGTGTTGTTTATATAGGATTAGGCGGACGAATCTAGACTGAAAACGAGACCAGAAACATTAGAATGAACCCAGGCTCAAAACTGGGTTTCAGGACCAGCTCGACCCCCAGGTCGACCATAGGGTCGAGCTGGTCCTTGGGAGGTCGACCATAGTGTCGACCCCCAGGTCGACCTGGTCCTGGGCGGGAAAATTCCTGCCCAGTCTGCGCTGGGGTTCGAATTCGAATTTCGATTCGAATTCGACCTATTTTTCTATTCCGAAAATCCTTGAAACTTCGAATGGTCATATCTCCCTCATACGGCGTTTCTCGAAAACTCGGACTTGTTTCCAAGAAGAATTTCGAGATGAACGCAATGGCGCAACCTATTTCCCTTTATTCCTGTTTTAAAAATTAATTCTGCCTTCATTTATGATTTTAACATGTTATTAAAATACCGAGTATTACAGAAACAGATCGAAACAGTCGAATTGGCTTATGGGGCATATCCCATTGCATTCAGAACGGAGGTAATTAGCTAGGGGCGACAATCGTTGGGTTCGATTTTGAGTTCAAATAAAAAGTAATTTTTTTGAAAAAAATTAAATTAAATTTAATTATATATATACTTTCTCCCCCCTTACCTCTTTCTCAGTCAACGAATAAAAAAACCGCACCTAGTCGCCCCACATCCACCACCGCGCCCCCTCCCCAGTCGTCGGACCCCGCCATTGATCGCCAACGGCTGCCACCTACCTCCGATCACCCCTCCTTCTCCTCCGCCTCTACTTCCTCAATTTGCACGAAACCTCACGCCCTAGCCCTTGAACCACATCACCACCTCCTAGCCCACCACTAGACCGACGGTCGCGCCTCCCCCTGACTTTCTAGCCACTTCCTCCGCCACCTCAGACCACTGTGGACCCCCCTCTTCAGTAAAACCCTAATTCTTATATTTTTCAGTTTTGCAAAAACACCCCTGAAATTTTTTAGCCAATATCTTCCAAACCGAGCCCCATGGCCAAAACTCCAGAATACCAAAATCAAAGAGCATGATTTTTTCTTCGATTTCAGTATATAGTAGTCAGATTTTGGATTGCGGAGTTGTTCAGAAAACACGTTCAAAGTCTACTATCCAAATACTGTCTTTTAGCAATTTCTGGCAAAATGGACCATTTTTGGGAAAAAGTCCACATGCGAAAGTTGTCCAGAATGGCGCTCTTAAGCTAGAAAAAAAGACGGCGTGGCGATTGGAGCTCATTTGCAAAGTCTAGAACTAGAACAACAAATCAGAGCGTCAGAAAACAACGGCGGAGTGGATCCTAATGTGAGAATCCTTTCTCACTCAAATTATTTTACAGTTAAATGTATACTAGTTTGCAGACGGGGCTTCGTAGTCCCCGACACCATTTATTGTCAAAACCATGGATGTTTGTTTGAATTGAATGTACTGTGTATTGTGATTGTGATATTGAAATGGAGTAAATAAAATATGTATTAATATGTGTTGTATAAATTATTTATATATGCATTATATAAATTGTTTATATATGTTGTATAAAATTCTCCTGAAAAGAAAATAAATATTCATTTACAAATCGGACAATTTCTTTATGTACACCCATTTAGCTGACATTGATTGGGACGATAAATTTTACATATCGCCCAAATTCACAAATTATATTCAGTATTTGTTGGTTGAAACCCCACATGAGCATTATGATGATATTTGACATACACTAATCCCAATTGTCTAGTTGTATGTCAGTCGATTGGTTAACAGACTATTGTAAGCACTACTTATTTATATTTTATGCTTATGCAGTTGTGTAATGCACTTTGGATGATGATTGATTGTGTATCATTGTTGTTGTGTACATGTGTTGTATGAAATCCATATAAATAACATTATATGGTAATTGACTATGTCTGATTCCAATTTAGAAAGAACGAATATTTTAAAATGACGAATATTTTAAAATAACAAATATTTTAAGATAATGTTCAGTAAAGGATTAAAATGTGAATTTGATATCCAATTTTGGATGGACACGAAATTATTGAAATGTGTGAAGCCGTTTTGATTAGTTATGCGCTATTTCGACGTGAACGATACTTATATCGATTTTATTCGTTTTTATAATGAATATCAAAAAAAGAAATGATTTTAACATCTGATATTTTGAAAATGTTATCATTTATATATTAATAATAAAGATTATTCATTTTTGATTTAAAATTGAAATGGAAGTGGGAATCGTTTTAAAATGAATTTATAAAATACATTTTGAAGGGACATATATATGTTTGTGTGTGTATATATATCTATGTGTATATATACATATAATGGCTTGAATAGAATGCGCCCGCCACAACAGTTCCCGAATTTCGACCATTGACTTCGAATTGATATTATGGGAGATCTGACCGTTGAATTCTCCTAAAATCGGAATCATTGAGTTCGTGCCGGAAAGAGCTTTCCAAAGAATATAAGAGATTTGAAATCTATCGGTTGGATTTGGAGATACTTCCAAATCAAATTTGGAAAAGGTCCCTATGGATGCAGTTCGGTGGTCGTTATTGGAAACTAAGTGTACGGGCCTTGATAAAATTATTTAAAAAATTAAAAATTTGTCTAAAATCAAATTAATTATTTGGAAAGAATTTGGATAAAAAATTCTATGTTCTTAAAGATAAAAATACATTTTTATCAAAATGAACTAGTTATTAACTAGAAAAATAATCCAATAATTTTAAAATAAATAAATTGGATTTATAAACGGTTTTAATAAAACCAAAAATTTCCAATATATAAATTGGAATGGATTTGGATAGAAGTCATCTTCGGGAGATTTCGATATTGGATTCTATGACTATACTAATATTATGGAGGAATTTGGAAGATAGATATATATCGTTATTCCCCATACGATACGTGTTGGTTTCCGAATTTGATATTGAATGTAAACCGATATAATTTTTGTTTAGACACTTATATTTAATATCAAGTTGGATTTTGGGTTTGTCGTGAATGGTGTCTTAAACAACACTGTTCTTAAACCCTGTTTGAAAAGAATATATCTTTTAATTAAGATTATTATAGTTTCCAGTTATATTTAGTAATTGGAATAAAACGGAATGTGAATTGGGTTTATTGTGAACTGTGTTTTTAGCGACATTCGTTCTTTAACCCGGTTGACAGTGAAATGTGATTTGGAATATATAAATCTTTTATTAAGATTTAATGGAATTTTCTAAAGTGAAGTTTTAGTATTTAATAAAATAAATTGGAATGGAATGAAATTCGACTTGGTAATAATCGAAGTGAGCTTCTGTGGAGGAAGACTGTTAATATATAAGGAATTTAAAAGGCTTTGTTGTTATTCCATTTATATTATTAGTCAGGTAGGAAAATTGATATCGATCATATATTGATCTTTTTTCCATGAAGATTCCATAATTAATGGAATGTGATTTTGGTTTTATCGTGAACTGTGTTTTAAATGACACTGGTTCTTTAATCCAGTTAAAGACAGGATTACATGTCTAACATTGTTTTTCAAACTATATGGTTGATCTTTGCTAAATATATATCTGTTTGGTGGCGGAGAACTCATTCTCTTGCTAAACAACCTTCTCTGAGATATACGAGCTTAGAAGTTACATATCGGCAGAAATCAATGGTACAGTGTAGATTGTCGATGCGGCATGTTTGATTTCCCAAAGTCAAATAATCATTAATAATGATTTTTTGGAAAATTAAAACTAAGTGGGGTTTTAATGAATCTTTAAATATATTGAAATGTGAATGTGATAATTTAAATTATCAAATTTGGGAAATGATCGAGAATTGAGTGCCACCAGTTTTACTCCAGGCAATAGTTAAATCTTTAATTAGATTTGAATGTGAAATGGTAACTAAATTTATCGATAACACCGGGGTTTTAGATATGGAGTATTACTAGTTTTGGTCCATGGGATGAATAGGTTGGGATTGGGAAATAAAACAAATAATTACTTCAGTAAGGTGCGCTAATACCGACTAGTTTGGAAAACCTTAACATGGGTAAAATTGTGAAAAGAATATTTAAAAAAAAGAATATTCTGGATTGGAATGAGGCGTATGTTGTATTTTTATAGCACTTGATTACAAAATACATGAATTATTCGGAAAGGCCGGGTTTATACCCATTCTGAAAAATTGATTCGACGATAAGTCGACGATGAAGATGGTGGTTGAAGACTGGAGTTCTTCACATCGTTTGGATGATTACTGATGTCTTGATTGCGCTATATACCCAGGACAAGGTAATAAGTGGTGATCGTTCAGACGTACTTTGAAATCGACTGGATATGTGAGGACCTCTCTCCTGTATTGAACATATGGGATGAGGAATACGGTGCCTCCGGTTTCGTTCAGAAACGGAACAAAATATGAAATGGATGTGTGTTTGACATTGGATTTTATTCTGTGTTGATTGATCTCTATTAATATATATATATGTGTGTGTTTGGTGGAGGATAATTTATTCTCTTGCTTAACGCCCTTCTCGGAGATGTACGAGCTTAGAGGTTATATATCGATAGACACCAGTTGCATGGTGTGAATTGTCAGTGTGGCATGCTGAGATGCAAATGATCAAGGTTTTTGTTGAAAAGCAAAGTTTTGTGGTTTATGATCAAATCACGGCTTTTAATAACATAGCTTCGTGTATAGCATTAATTCCCGAGCCTCACACATCGGTATGAGTCAAAAATAGGATCATGACTGCAGGGAGTGCACGACGTTTCTTTCTAGCTATCGCTGGTGTCATGGTATGGAGCCTAGACATTTATTATATTTTTACGCATGTGGATGATGGATAGCGAGACGCCTCGGTTATATCGGTCACTATGGGGCTGATGGATAGGTCCGATAGGACTGGGAAACGTGTGTTTAGAAATAATTAATCCTCAAAAGTAAGGGAAGACCGGCCCTGAAGAACCAAGAGCTCGCTAGCGTCCGAGCCTTGAGGCATTTGCTAGAGTATCTCGAATCGGTGAGGAGCCATAACTGGCCTTGAATCAAAGATGGAATCCAATTTCCAATACATGACATTTCGGTTTTAACTGTAGAACTAGTATGGCAACATAATATATGGTACTCATGACATCTATGATTGATACATTTATATTTGAATTGATTTTGACACTATACACTTATAATAATATCAAAATGATTTGTTTTGAACGTACGAAGCATATTTGGCTATTATAAGGGAAAACTCCATCTTCTGGCTTGCGTTGCATTGTGTGATGGGACCTGAGTCCTATAATAGCTTCATTTTCCCAAAAAGCATTACACTGTTTGTTTTATGCACTGGTATTCTTGGGAGAAAACCCATTCCGTGTTATACGGCATGGTCCCTTGATTTACTTTATTTTTAAAGTAAAGTTTTAAATAACTGATTTAGTTCTCACACCAGTCCCATGACTGACCTGGAGTTTATTGTTTTAACCTAAACTCTGGGTGCCCCTATTTTCCATATGGGCAGCTGGTAGTTGGGTTTTTGCAGATATTTCTTTTCTTGGATCCTAGATTTACTACTAGAGCTATATTCGGAAAGCTTTGTATCCGTGTATTTCTTTCAGTTGTGTTATGTTTTATTTTTCTTCTGCTAATGTAATTTAAATCTCTGATATTTTTCTGATACATATTATTTATTCATAATCTGTTATATTCTTGTACTATGATGTAATTGTTGTAATAAGCAATGAAATGTTCTATTTTTTGTTTTCTGATTTGTCATGTTCTCAACTCAATCTGTCCTTTTCGGTCACTTCGGAGATTGGGGGATTTCAGATCGTTATATTTTGGTATCAGTGCTTTGGTTTATAGAGCTCGAGAACAAGACACATTAGAACTGAATGAAAGAATTTATCAGAGATTTGATTAGTAATATCCTTTAAGAATAACTCGTTAGAGATTGGATCAGTAGTACCCTAGAATGAGTTCAAAGAGTGTTATTGTAACACCCCACATTCGTTAGTGTCACTCACAAAGGGAATGCACTAAGTTCTGTGGAGCATTTTAAGGTAAAAGATGCAGATGAATTACAAGACAGACAAAAGTTAAAACAGCAGAAAATAAAACTTTGCTTTATTGATAAAATAGTTTGTACAATTACAATATCAGAGTATCATCTGTCCTACAAAATAAAGAAGCATAAAACAACATTTATATTCCCCAATGTATCAAGAGCCAGCCATAGCATCTGAAAAGAGAATCCAAGCAAAACTTCGACAAATATTCAAGCTGGGAAAGATTGACAGTTCAACTTAACCTGAGCTATACTATTCCCTCCTTTACTACCTAGGGGGGGGGGAACGGAAGAAAAGAAGACGAAAGAAAAACAGAGTCAGACATAAAGCCTGAGTAAGTTCAGTTACTTCTAGCATGGGAACATGGAAAAACAAAACGACATGAATTAACTGAATACAAGATAACACCATGATGATAGGGTCAGCAAGATTAGACAAGATTAACACAAGATATGCTAAGATAAGATAAACTGGATATGCTCTAATACTTTCGCTGCTTCGCTATTTCCTTGTTATACTGGTTTCTATATCTCTGCACCACCTAACTAGTTTCCCAACTAGTAACGATAACGTGATCCCAATCCCTGTAGTTTCCGTTGCCTTCAGGCATACATTTATTATTTATTACCTAGATCTAATCTAGGGTTTTCTATCAAGTGCTTTCTAGATTCAACTAGAGTTTACGCTATCTGCTGAACGCTTCTCAGATTCAGGGTTTATGCCACCTAGTCCAACTAGGGATTATGCTACCTGTCGAACGATGCCCCCTAGTCTAGGACACACTACCTAGAGTGGTATATGTTCCTAGACTTCCCCACGCATGTATCGCGAATCGTTATCGCTTGTCTATTTGCAAGTACCCTGTAATGTGCGGCCCGAGTCCTGTGGCAGGGCAGATCAAGAAACACAGAACTCGGTCGGGAGCTTTCAGATATCTGTCGATGCAGATGCTAAGGTCAGTTTTTATTCCAGTGGCTATGGTCCCACTTGACCCCTCCCTCAACTAATGAAAGGCACAACTTGAAAAATGAGAACTATACGCAGGCCCCCTATGCCCCCACTAACCTATGGCCATCCACAACCTCAACCATAACTAGATAGCAAGTATATCGTTCGTAAGAGTTGTCCGCCTTCCCGCTTCACGTATCTCGATTGACTGAAGATGGATGGTAGACGACGAGTTGCTATCACAGGGCTACCGTTTTCTCGCCGAATCACGCTGGTCCCTCTTAGTCTTTAGGTTGCCATATTTTGCAACCAAGGCATACCCTTGGCTCTTCTAACGCAGACCTTAACCTCTGTGAGCCCATGAGGATCATCTGCAGCCTCACAGAGGGATACCAAGAGTACCCTTACGTCCCCTCGAAGCCTCGGGCTTCGTAACCCAATTCGTTGGAGCCTACATTAAAATTAGATGGACGTTCGCTCCTTCTCGTGTTATACTAAGAATTACTACTTAGTTTGTTAACTAAGATTTACCCCTTAGCTTCTTTTAACTATGGTTTACTACTTAGTTCTCTTTCTCGTCAAGTTGGATTGGTTAAGTGTCATTAGTCAATTTAGGCTAACTTAACCCTCTTCACTAATCCGGTTAAACTGGTTAAGTGTTACTAGTAATTATCATTAACTTAACCCTACCAACATCAAGTTATATTGGTTAAGTATTTGCTTAACCCTACCCATTCATCTTGTATTGGTTAAGTGTTCCTTTTTAACTTAACCTTGCCCATCTGTTTTAACTAACGTTTTATTAATGGTTAAGTATTATCCCTTCATGTTTTAGACTTAACCCTGTTCATTTATCACAATCTGATTGTTAAGTATTCAAGTTTACTTTACCCTACGGTTTTGTCCAGCTAACATATCAAATTGGCTAAATGTGTTAAATTTTACTTAACCCCAACCTCTAGTCTAGTTAACATGTTAATTTGGCTAAGTGTATTAACTTTACTTAACCCCACCTTCTAGTCTAGTTAACATGTTAATTTGGATAAGTGTTTTCTTAGTTACTTAACCCCTAAAAATCTTGTCTTGTTACGATGTTAAGTTTGGTTAAGTGTCCCTATGGACTTAACCCTCCCATTTTAGCTTAACTGTGTTAAGTGTCTGTATGAACCTAACCCCACCCATTGGTTTGGTTATCATGTTGAATTGTTTAAGTGTCTTAGTTAACTTAACCCTACCATTCTTGTTCTAGATTTAACTAAATAAATTAAAGCCGCGACCACTCACATTAGACATATATTGTTGCGATTACTGGATGTGCCGGTTGGTTCCGGGCAGGTTTACATCGCAACTCAGTCTAACCTCGGGTTAGGCATATTCGTGTTTTCTAAGTTCAAAGGGTTTTGATTAATTTTCAAATCTGGTTTTGAAAGTAACCATTCCGTCCGTCGGATCAGTTAGGGATAGCCAGGGAGAGCAGGAAACTTGTATTTTCCAAACTCAAGCCTAGACACTATCCTCTTTGTCACCCTAGAACTTTCTGGTCTATGTATTATTAAAAGAGATGTCATTTATAAACCTTTCTTTTGTATATATATAAATTATTAACAATTTATCCTCAAAGTTTAATCATTTATCCTCAAAGTCCATTTTCCCTTTATAAATAAATTTGCATACCAACTACCTACTTTGTGGCCCATTTAACCAATTACCATTTACGCCCAATGTATGTTAATTATTCACAATTATGTTAATATACTTATCATGCCTAATTTAGCCACCCAATTCTGATTTAATATTCTAATTTCAGTTCATGTCAAAACTAGACTTGTTATTCTAATTTTCATCTTAATAGTCATGCTATAATGCATGTTCCCAAATTATGCCAATTTCCAAATTTAGTCGATTTTTTGTTTTTTCCCAAAACGTATTCCCATCGTTTGTAAAATCGTGATTCAACCTAGATTATAAATAAATCTAGATTCATGGTTAAAAGGGAATGAACCAAAATGCCATTAAAGAGTAGACATAATAACTGGCATAAGATGTTAATTCACAGGCATATAGATCTGGTAATATTACGACATGAAAAGGGTTGAATAGTACAGGTTCAAGAACATTGGTAGACCGAACTTAATAGGTAAATTCTCAAGATCAATATACAAGGATAACTAGAAATAGAAAGTCAAGCCTACATCCAATATAATGCCAGTTTGGGGTACAACATGGTTTTGTAACTACAGTTTCATGGGCATAAATAATAACCTTAGATCCATAGTCATAGGCAATAAATCCTCATAGTTATTGAATCACAGTCATAGGCGATGTTCATAGTCAAAGGAAAATAATTATCACAGTCATGAGTCACAATCATAGGCAATGTTCGTAGTCAAAGAGGCATATGGTTTTAAGGTCCATAATTTCATAGTCACAGTCTTATTGGTCATCGAATCATAACAGTTCTTAATTAGGTCCAAGGATATAAGCAATGATTCGAACAGAAAGATTTGGCATATTCTTTTAATCCTTTAATTTCATGTCATGAATAGAGAAAACGTTCAAATCTAAAAAGTAACCGACTTACAGAGATTATATTAGATTCATAGAAAAACAGTCGTTGAAGTCGTTTGAATCTTCACTTGAATCCTAGCTTGTTTTGAATCTCCTCTTGAAAGTCTTGAGCAGCATTTCCTCGTCTTGATTTATTTTACATATTATTTTATTTATTTATACATTTTGTCAGAGGCAGCATAAGGATAGAATGAAATGGTGTAGAGAGAAGGAGGCTAGGAGGCTGTTTATATAGGATTAGGGTTATGAATCTGGTCAGAAAATCGGGCTAAAAGCATCAGAATGAACCCAGGTTCAAAACCAGGTTCTAGCACCTGGTCGACCCCCAGGTCGACTGCGCAGTCGACCTGGTCTGGGGGGGGGTCGACTACCCAGTCGACTCCCCTGTCGTCTTGGGCTTGGGCGGGAAATTTCCCGCCCAGCCTGCTTCTGGGTTTGAATTCGAATTTTTAATTCGAATTTCGAGCTGTTTTCGATCCTGCAAATTCCTGAAACTTCGTAGGGTCATATCTCCCTCATACGGACTCCGATTCTCGCAAACTCGGACTCGTTTCCAAGAAGAATTTCGAGACGAACGCAATGGCGCAACCTGTTTCCCTTGATTTTGATTTTAAAATTTAATTCTGCCTTGATTTGTGAATCTTAGTGTTATAAAATTACGGGGTGTTACATTCTCCCCCTCTTAAAAGGATTTCGTCCCCGAAATCTTTAAGTTAGGAAGAATGTGTCCTACCAACCCATCATCCATCTAATCAACCATTCAATCACAGGCATTCATTGTCCTTAAAAGGATTTCTAATGTTTTCATGTTCATATGCATAGTGTGTGTATATGTCTTTATCTAATACAAAATCAGGCGGTCTACTGATTCAGGTGACCTCCTTAATGCGAATCATGTCAGTGTCATGCGTCCAATCATGTATGCAAGCACCCTTAGTTATGTAAATACTACGTGTGTGCATAGCCATTCATCCATATGCAACATCCATATGATAACATATCAAGTTCAACTTACAAACAAATACATATCTGTAAATGCAATATGGAAGCGTCCGAACTGATCTAGTGCCTAATACGTATGTATATGCATTCACGAGCAACCCTTAGCAACCACTCGCAACCATCAACCATAACATGTTTCAAATACATGTTTACATCCAAAAGAGTTTCTAACTATGGATCGAAGATATGAGCTAGAGGATATACTTTGGAAAGAGAGAAACAATTATGCGTAAAGCTCCTACAAAAAAAAGAAATCAAGGATGCACCCTTAAGGAAAAGGGTATGATGCTAGTATCTAGCCTTCGTGAGCTTTACTCCACTGTATCTTAACTAATTTAACTTCACGATTGTGAAGTTTCTGACCTCCATTTCCAAAATAAACAGATGTCAATCACGATACCAAGTGTATTTACTAAGATGATTAGAGGTCTCCCTCTTATACACCATGCCATAACTATAAGGGTCGAAAGGTCACTATGTGCTTTTTAGAGTGCCTGCCACAACTATTCATCTCTCACGCAAACCATCCTAGTCGAACTCGACATTCCTCAAGTACAAGCCCCAAAGGCCTAAACCAATATCAGAAAAGCACCCAAGGAATATCTCCTCCGAATTTAGACGATCTATGTGAGATGATATAAGCAAACTCGAAAGCTATTCTCAAATCCCTACTAACCGAAAATAAACTGGTCGGACAACCAATTGGATTTGAGACTCTAGTCGGATTTTTCTACTATACAAGTACTATGGTGCAGAGACTCAACTATGGAAGTGGATATGAACAAATGTGAAGCGCTAAAACCAAAAGAAAGAGTACGAACAATAAAACTAAACTCTTCCAACAGAACTTTACTACCTTTCTCCTAGGTACGCTTGGTGGCGAAAGTAGGTACTTGCCCTTCTGAAAATCTTGTCCTTTGCCCTTAATTACATGCCCTATTACACCATAGTAAAGATACTTCCTCTTGTCTTAAGTTTTATAATTCCTTCCTCCTTTGTGAGCAAAATTTACATCCATGAATTCCTCATCCTCTTCCGTGTGTAATCATGTTGACAAATCTCTCGAAAGCAGCTACCATCGTACAGAAAACCCTATAAGCTTGAAAGAAAACTGGCCGTAGGTGAAACAACTACGGCTATGGATGGAAGCCAGCCACGACTTCGCCCATCGATGAGGTTACCTCCCAGAAAGCCAGGAGCCCCAGAGACTCAAGAAAGAAGGAGACAAGAATTCAAACAGAGGAAGAGAAGATAGTGCGTATGGCTTTGGGGAATATGCCTTTAAAACAAATCTTTTCTCTTGAAAATGCTTCTTTTAAAACCGTTTTGAAAATGCTTCTTTTATCTGATCTGGTAACCTTCATCTCTGATACCACGTGTAACACCCCACATCCGTTAGTGTCACTTACAAAGGGAATGCACTAAGTTCTGTGGAGCATTTTAAGGTAAAAGATGCAGATGAATTACAAGACAGACAAAAGTTAAAATAGCGGAAAATAAAACTTTGCTTTATTGATAAAATAGTTTTACAACGATTTCTTTACAATATCAGAGTATCATTTGTCCTACAAAATAAAGAAGCATAAAACAACATTTATATTCCCCAATGTAGCAAGAGCCAGCCATAGCATCTGAAAAGAGAATCCAAGCAAAACTTCGACAAATCTTCAAGCTGGGAAAGAGTGACAGATCAACTTAACCTGAGCTATACTATTCCCTACTTTACTACGTGGGAGGGGGGGAAACGAAAGAAAAGAAGACAAAAGAAAAACAGAGTAAGACATAAAGCCTGAGTAAGTTTAGTTACTTCTAGCATGTGAACATGGAAAAACAAAACGACATGAATTAACTGAATACAAGATAACACCATGATGATAGGGTCAGCAAGATTAGACAAGATTAACACAAGATATGCTAAGATAAGATAAACTGGATATGCTCTAATACTTTCGCCGCTTCGCTATTTCCTTGTTATACTGGTTTCTATATCTCTGCACCACCTATCTAGTCTCCCAACTAGTAACGAGATCCCAATACCTGTAGTTTCCATTGCCTTTAGGCATTCATTTATTATTTATTACCTAGATCTAATCTAGGGTTTTCTATCAAGTGCTTTCTAGACTCAACTAGAGTTTATGCTATCTGCTAAACGCTTCTCGGATTCAGGTTTTATGCCACCTAGTCCAACTAGGGATTATGCTACCTGTCGAGTGATGCCCCCTAGTCTAGGACACACTACCTAGAGTCGTATATGTTCCTAGACTTCCCCACGCATGTATCGCGAATTGTTATCGCTTGTCTAGATGCACGTGTCCTGTATTGTGCGGCCCAAGTCCTGTGGCAGGGCAGGTCAAGAAACACAGAACTCGGTCGGGAGCTTCCAGATATCTGTCGATGTAGATGCTAAGGTCTATTTTTATTCCAGTGGCTATAGTCCCACTTGACCCTCCCTCAACTAATGAAAGGCACACCTTGAAAAATGAGAACTATACGCAGTCCCCCTATGCGCCACTAATCTATGGCCATCCACGACCGCAACCATAACTAGATAGCAAGTATATGGTCCGTAGGAGTTCTCTGCCTTCCCTCTTCACGTATCTTGATTGACTGAGGATGGATGGTAGACGACGAATTGCTGTCACAGGGCTACCGTTTTCTCGCCGAATCACGCTGATCCATCCTAGTCTTTAGGTTGCCATATTTTGCAACCAAGGCATACCCTTGGCTCTTCTAACGCAGACCTTAACCTCTGTGAGCCCAGGAGGATCATCTGCATCCTCACAGAGGGATACCAAGAGCACCCTTACGTCCCCTCGAAGTCTCGGGCTTCGTAACCCAATTCGTTGGAGCCTTCATTAAAATTAGACGGACGTTCGCTCCTTCTCGTGTTATACTAAGAATTACTACTTAGTTTTGTTAACTAAGATTTACCACTTAGCCTCTTTTAACTATGGTTTACTAATTAGTTCTCTTTCTCGTCAAGTTGGATTGGTTAAGTGTCATTAGTCAATTTAGGCTAACTTAACCCTCTTCACTTATCCGGTTAAACTGGTTAAGTGTTACTAGTAATTCACGTTGACTTAACCCTACCAGCATCAAGTTATATTGGTTAAGTATTTACTTAACCCTACTCATTCATCATGTATTGGTTAAGTGTTCCTTTTTAACTTAACCTTGCCTATCTGTTTTAACTAACGTTTTATTAATGGTTAAGTATTATCCCTTCATGTTTTAGACTTAACCCAATTCATTTATCACAATTTGATGGTTAAGTTTTCAAGTTTACTAAACCCTACGGTCTAGTCCAGCTAACATATCAAATTGGCTAAGTGTGTTAAATTTTACTTAACCCCAACCTCTAGTCTAGTTAACAAGTTAATTTGGCTAAGTGTATTAACTTTACTTAACCCCACCTTCTAGTCTAGTTAACATGTTAATTTGGATAAGTGTTTTCTTAGTTACTTAACCCCTACAAATTTTGTCTTGTTACGATATTAAGTTTGGTTAAGTGTCCCTATGGACTTAACCCTCCCATTCTAGCTTAACTGTGTTAAGTGTCTGTATGAACCTAACCCCACCCATCGGTTTGGTTATCATGTTGAATTGTTTAAGTGTCTTAGTTAACTTAACCTTACCATTCTTGTTCTAGATTTAACTAAATAAATTAAAGCCGCAACCACTCACATTAGACATATATTGTTGCGATTACTAGATGTGCTGGTTGGTTCTGGGTAGGTTTACATCGCAACTCAGTCTAACCACGGGTTAGGCATATTAGTGTTTTCTAAATTCAAAGGGTTTTGATTAATTCTCAAATCAGGTTTTGAAAGTAACCATCCCGTCAGTCGGATCAGTTAGGGATAGCCAGGGAGAGCAGGAAACTTGTATTTTCCAAAACCAAGCCCAGACACTATCCTCTCTGTCACCCTAGAACTTTCTGGTGTAGGTATTATTAAAAGAGATGTCATTAATAAACCTTTCTTTTGTATATATATAAATTGTTAACAATTTATCCTCAAAGTTTAACCATTTATCCTCAAAGTCCATTTTCCCTTTATAAATAAATTTGCCCTATACCATATACATTTGCCATGCCCACTAATGGACTTATATTCTAGGCCCAAATCTTGATTTGCCTATCTTACAGTTTATAGCTATTTAGATCCAACATCGTCATTTACAGTTCATGCCAAAAACTAGATTTTATATTCTAGTTTACAGTTTATGCCAAACTAGATTTCTTATTCTAGTTCACTGTTTATGCCCAAAATTTAATTTGCATACCAACTACCTACCTTGTGGCCCATTTAACCAATTACCATTTACGCCCAATGTATGTTAATTATTCACAATTATGTTAATATACTTATCATGCCTAATTTAGCCACCCAATTCTGATTTAATATTCTAATTTTAGTTCATGTCAAAACTAGACTTGTTATTCTAATTTTCATCTTAATAGTCATGCTATAATGCATGTTCCCAAATTATGCCAATTTCCATGTTTATCAATTTCTTGTTTTTTCCCAAAACGTATTCCCATCGTTCATAAAATCGTGATTCAACCTAGATTATAAATAAATCTAGATTCGTGGATAAAAGGGAATGAACCAAAATGCCATGAAAGAATAGACATAATAACTAGCATAAGATGACAATTCACAGGCATATAGATCTGGTAATATTACGACATGAAAAGGGTTGAATAGTATAGGTTCAAGAACATGGGTAGACCTAACTTAATAGGTAAATTCCCAAGATCAAGAACCAAGGATAACTAGAAATAGAAAGTCAATCCTAGATCCAATATAATGCCAGTTTGGGGTACAGCATGGTTTTGTAACTACAGTGTCATGGGCATAAATAATAACCTTATATCCATAGTCATAGGCAATAAATCCTCACAGTTAATGAATCACAGTCATAGGCGATGTTCGTAGTCAAAGGAAAATAATTCTCACAGTCACGAGTCACAGTCATAGGAAATGTTCATAGGCAATGTTCATAGTCAAAGAGGCATATGGTTTTAAGGTCCATAGTTTCATAGTCACAGTCTTATTGGTCATCGAATCATAACAATTCTTAATTAGGTCCAAGGATATAAGCACTGATTCGAACAGAAAGATTTGGCATATTCTTTTATTCCTTTAATTTTGTGTCACGAATAGAGAAAACGTTCAAATCTAAAAAGTAACCGATTTACAGAGATTATATTAGATTCATAGAAAAATAGTCGTTGAAGTCGTTTGAATTTTCACTTGAATCCTAGCTTGTTTTGAATCTCCTCTTGAAAGTCTTGAGCAGCATTTCCTCGTCTTGATTTGTTTTACATATTATTTTATTTATTTATACATTTTCTCAGAGGAAGCATAAGGATATAATGAAATGGTGTAGAGAGAAGGAGGCTAGGAGGCTGTTTATATAGGATTAGGGTTATGAATCTGGTCAGAAAATCGGCCTAAAAGCATTAGAATGAACCCAGGTTCAAAACCGGGTTCTGGTACCAGGTCGACCCCCAGGTCGACTGCGTAGTCGACCTGGTCAGGGGGGTCGACTACCTAGTCGACCAGGGCTTGGGCGGGAAATTTCCCGCCCAGACTGCTTCTGGGTTTGAATTCGAATTTTGAATTCGAATTTCGAGCTGTTTTCGATTCTGAAAATTCCTGATACTTGAGAGGGTCATATCTCCCTCGTACGTACTCCGATTCTCGCAAACTCGGACTCGTTTCCAGGTAGAATTTCGAGACGAACGCAATGGCGCAACCAATTTCCCTTGATTTTGATTTTAAAATTTAATTCATCCTTGATTTGTGAATCTTTGTGTTATAAAATTACGGGGTGTTACGGTTATTAACAAAAATGAATTTAGTTTTGAAATTTTAAACCATATTAACGTATTTGAATATTTATTTTATATCGAATTTGGAGAATCGAGTATATGAAATTTTGCATATACGCATCATAAACCTATATACGAATTTTGAAATATACTGGATAGATATATAATCACACTTTAGTCGCTCGGAGATGATTCTGATGATGGTATGTCATCATCAGCGTTTATGTTCGAGTTTCGAAAGTGGGATATCTATATATTTCCAATTGATTGGTGTGAGAACCAAAACTTAAATAGGGTTATTTGTTGTGATTTGACATTAAAAATATGATTTTTGAATATATTAAAGATATATGATTGAAAAGTTATTCAACTAATTGATTGCTGGTTGTGTTGTATGATAATTAGTTTGACTAATTAAAATGTTGGACTTGTAAGAGAACGAAAGGCAAATTTGGCCAAATCGAGGAAATATTGAACTGAATTGAAAATTGATTAGAATTCCATACATGTACATATATATGTGTAAACTGGTCATAACATGGAAGCTAAGAAGAGGAATAAAATTGTAAGCCCGACAAATAGGTACATATTTACAGTATTTATTTGGGTTTGATGATTTTATGAGTCGATTGGCTTTTTCTTTTTCTATTGGATTGAAGAGGGCCCTGTGAAGCAAATTGCGGTTTTAAAGGTCTCCCGGTACAAATGAGGTTATGACGAAAATTTTCTCAAATTTAGGGTGTTTATCCAAATTTTTGAGAAATTAGAAAATTCTTAGAAACTGAAAAGTTAAAGAATGAAAGCTAGAATGAAAGTTGAGTTGGTTGGTTAAACAACTTTCAGATCAATTCCTTTTCGAGGACGAAAAGATTTTAGGTGGGGGAGATTGTAACAACGCGGATTTTCAGAACCAATTTAAACTTTGTATTATGTCTATTTTGATGGATTTTGAATATCTAAAATGATTTATTTTAAATAATAACGACTAAAAAATTATTTTAATCGAAGTTAGAACATATAAATTTATTTTAATTATAAAACGAGCTTGAAATGGCGTAGTAGTTTGAAAATTCGTTTTTAAATTTCAAACGAATGTATAGGATTCAAAATAAATCGGATTTCAGTAAAACCAGAAATGTTGGAATCTGTTTAACTATATCTTTCTTACGAATATGAAAAATCCAGATTAATAATGCAAATTGAAGTTATGTCCAGTTTAAAATTTGAAATAGTCGCTATGGAATTTATATATAATATATAGCCCTTAAAAATAGCTATTTTGCAAACGACCTCCGTTTTTTATGAAACCACTTTTGTTGGACACTAAATTTTAAATTATTGCTAGATTTCAATTTTCATAATTTTTGGAATTAATATGTGAGCATGGTGAATTTAAAAGCGTATGGTAATTCCAATTGAATTTAATTGACTGGAAATTGACCATTTTTCAAACGGCCTTCAAATTCAACGAAATTAGTTTTGTTTGGACCGTATCGTCAAAAAATAACTAGATTTATTTTTCAGGAATTTTTGGAGTCGGTATGTGGCCCCGGTAAATTAAAATGTACGTTAAAATCAATTTTGAACATTAAATTAATTTATATTTTAATTTTGACGGAAATAGATCTAAACAGTCGAATTGGCTTACGGGACATATCCCATTGCATTAAGAATGGAGGTATTTAGCTAGGGGCGATAATCGTTGGGTTCGATTTTGAGTTCGAATTAAAAAGTAAATTTTTGGAAAAAATTTAAAATTAATTAAATTATATATATACTTTCTCCCCCCTTTCCTCTTTCTCACTCAACGAATAAAAAGGAAAAAAACCGCGCCTAGTCTCCCCACATCCACTACCGCGCTGCCTCACCAGTCGTCAGACCCCACCATTGATCGCCAACGGCCGCCACCTACCTCCGATCACCACTCCTCCTTCTCCTCCGCCTCTACTTCCTCAATTTGCACGAAACCCCACGCCCTAGACCCTGAACCGCGCCACCACCCCTAGCCCACAACTAGACCTACGGTCGCGCCTCCCCCTGACCTTCTAGCCACCTCTTCCGCCACCTCAGACCACTGTGGACCACCCTCTTCAATAAAAACCCAATTTTTTTATTTTTCAGTTTTGCAAAAACACCCCTGAAATTTTTTAGCCAATATCTTCTAAACCGAGCCCCTATGGCCAAAACTCCAGAATAACAAAATCGAAGAGCATGATTTTTTCTTCGATTCAGTAAGTGGAAGTCAGATTTTGGATTGCGGAGTTGTTCAGAAAACACGTTCAAAGCCTGATGTCCAAATACTGTCTTTTAGCAATTTCTGGCGAAATGGACCATTTTTGGGAAAATTTCCACATGCGAAAATTGTCCAGAATGGCGCGCTTAGGCTAGAAAAAAAGACGGCGTGGAGATTGAAGCTCGTTTGCAAAGTCTGGAACTAGAACAATAAATCAGAGCGTCAGAAAACAACGGCGGAGTGGATCCCAATGTGAGAATCCTTTCTCACTCAAATTATTTTATAGTTAAATGTATACTAGTTTGCGAACGGGGCTTAGTAGTCCCCGACACCATTTATTGTAAAAACCATGGATGTTTGTTTGAATTGAATGTACTGTGTATTGTGATTGTGATATTGAAATGGAGTAAATAAAATATGTACACATATGTGTTGTATAAATTATTTATATATGCATTGTATAAATTATTTATATACGTTGTATAAAATTCTCTTGAAAAGAAAATAAATATTCATTTACAAATCGGACGATTTCTTTATGTACACCCGTTTAACTGACATTGATTGGGACGATAAATTTTACACATAGCCCAAATTCGGAATTTATATTCAGTATTTGTTGGTTGAAACCCCACATGAGTATTAGGATGATATTTGACGTACACTAATCATAATTGTCTAGTTGTATGTCAATTGATTGTTAAACATACTGTTGTAAGCATTAATTATTTATATTTTATGCTTATGTCGTTGTGTAATGCACTTTAGATGATGATTGATTGTGTATCATTGTTGTTGTGTACATGTGTTGTATGAAATCCATATAAATAACATAATATGGTAATTGACTATGTCTGATT
>JASFAX010001135.1:0-52766 GCA_030737875.1 Allium sativum
AAATCCAAGCTCTGGTTATGCGTGGTCAGTGTGCTCTTAAATAGATAAATAAATAAAAATTTGGCTAAATAAATTTTTATATGAAATTCTCCTTGGTGTTTATAAAAACCAGCCTATCAATCTATTTTTCTAATCTGTGAAATGTGTTAATATCTTATGACGTATTATGATTTGTTGATTGATGGGTATTGGGATTTTAGATTATTCGATCTTGTCACTTAAATTGAATTATTGATTATAGTCCAAATCCATCATTGTTTTTGTGCATTATTTTTTATAAAAATCCTTTGAAAATAATTGGAAATGAATTGTTTTTTAAAACTCTCTCCATTTTATATAAAATTCATCGTATATTCGTCATTCTCTACAATGTGAAATATGCCACCCGTTCTCAGAATATTATGATTTTGGTTTGACTGATTGAGATTTATGATGATCGTTCTTTCTCTTAAGCTGATAATTGAAAATTTGTTAGTCACTATTCATCTATATTTTAAATTCTATATCCTTTTGATGATAACAAAAGGGGGAGAATGGGTTGAGATTTTGATTTATGAGTGAATATTTTATAAATATTTTTAATTTTGAAAATTCATTATTATTCATTTTCATTTCACTCATGCACAGTTATAGGGGGAGTCTCTGTTGTAGGGGGAGCTTTCAAATAGGGGGAGTTCAATATTCACTGTCAAACACATTTATTGTATACAAAATCTTTTATTTGTTTGTTATCATCAAAAGGGGGAGATTGTTGTATATAACGGTGTTGTATACACAATTATATGATTTTTGTTTGATGATAACAACCAAATATATATTATTTTAAATGTTTTTATTGCTGTACTGTTTCATATATTTATCACAGATAGGAATAAAATATTTATATTTAATTAGAATATGACTGTACAGAAATTCAAATATTCACACAGTATTCTATTTAAATATAATATTTTATTTCAATATTTAAACAATACAAATTTATAACTCCACTATTTAAACACTTCACTTAAAATTGTACTTGTATATAAGCTGAATATAATAAACAATTTTGTTTGAACACAAGTTTAAAACACAATAAAATAATATTTTATTTCAAACAAATTTGTTTATTACAAATATCAGTACAATATTCTTTTTCATTCACATTTCCTACAGCACTCATTCGATTATACATTTACAGTCGTACATTCACAGACTCAAATACAGACACTTTCACTGTTACACACACTGTTCTTGTTTTCTGCCTTCTATCTTCTTGTCTTCTATCTTCACAGCATCCTCACAGTCAGTCCAGTCTTCATACCTGTCACATGAAAATAGAAACATACAGTACACTGCAACAGGAATTTAAACTGAATATATGCGAATATAAATTTTATCTTTAAAATTTTATTTGCCTCAGATTTCTGGTGTGTTTCTCATCATTTTTCATGACTTGATCTGATTCATCTGATTGTGTCTAGATAGCTTGTGATATTCACAGTGATTCACTGTAAATATCATAAGGCAGACAAAATATATATATGTATATCAATGCAGGGACAGGAAATTCAATCTGATGGCTGCATATACACACGTGTATAGTTACACGTGTGCACTGCCTCACTGATCAGTGTGCAACTGAGGAGTAGCCACATGGACCAATTCGACTCAGTGCATAAGTCAGTGTACATGTCATAAGCAGCTACAAGTTTTCACAAGTGCAATAGGGTCATATCAGCCAAGAAGAAACTGTGTACATGGTAACAGCATCATACATGCACAAGTATAAAGTGCATCAAGAAGACAACAAAGCTCAGGACAAACATACATGGTTCAAGTGCAAAATGGTCAAGTGAGTCATGGTGTGCCAACATGGTTAACTATGGTCGAGCAACTCAACAAAGCAAATCAGTTTACACAATTCAGTTTTTTCAACGCAACATTGACCGGTTCGATACATGTAAACATGGTGCAAACTAGTGAAGGGACAAGGCAAAAGGAAAATATGGAAGCAAATATTCTCAGCATGTACCAGTAGTGAATTCAACATGCATATGGTCGAGACAGTCATGGGATGATAATTGGAGAAACTGCTAATATATATACACTTTACTTTTGCATGGATGTACATAGTAGCATGGTTCAAACAGTGGAAAATTTTCATTTTTAAGTTTCATATTTTCAAGATACACATTGATGCAACAAGTCAGGGTGAAGACAAGCTTACAAGTTTCAGCTATGACATAAATGAAACAGCAATGCTCGGATCAACATGAAGCATTCAACCAACATGTTCATGAATCATTTCATGGTTGAAGACAGTGTACACAAGACAAAGTGGTGCAGGTTCAAAAGCATTTCTTTTTGGATCAGTAGCATATACACAAAGAGGATCACATGTGCATGTCTAATATGGTGCAACAGTGAAATACACAGGTGCAAATGCACAAGACAGGTTCGAGGTTAACTGCATGAAGCAGCAAACAAAATTGTGGAGTTTAGCATAGCAAAGTGTTACACACATGGTTTATATTTATGGTGCTGCTGGTGGAGCAAATGATTGTACAAGGTTCAAATAATGATTCAGCATCATGCAGTGCAAGACTAAATGACCAAACAGTATGCACATGAGCAACAATATACAAGTCGAGGTCATGGATTATGGTCAAATTAATTACTCTTGGCAAAAGTAGTAAAATCTCATCAATACAGAGTTTTAAAGTTATTGCTGAATTCAGTTTTTTTTTTAAAACTTGCCAAACAAAGACAAATGGCCGTGATTCAATCAAATGGTATTAACATGCAAGAGAATCAATTACACAATTTCAGTAAAGGAAACAATCCAGTGGATCAAAGAAATCTCATTCCTTAAAGCATTCCTGAATTCACAAGTGCACACTAGATACAAGAGTGGTAAATGAAAAATCAGCATGGCTTTTTATTTACTTCCAGAAATCTCACTGTGTATTTTGGCAAGTGCTTATAATCTTTCCAGTTTTTATAACAGGGAAGAAATAAATCTTTGCAAATCAGTTTTTGAATTACAGGTTTAATTTTGGCAAGTGTTTTAAGTTTTTCCAGAATTAACATATCCAATTAAGACCGACGAAATCTACTCAGTTATCACGCATGAATTCAAAGGGGCAATTCGACTTGTTTAAGGCAACAGAAGGACACAAATGATCTAAGGAATTAAGGCAACTTTTCAAAATCGTTTTCAGTTCAGAAATACATTATTTTCTGTTTTGATTCAATCAGGAAAGTCTTCCAAGGCGACAAATAATTGTCCAGAATTTATCAAGGAATGAAGCCTTTATTACAAGTTAAATTCGAAGCAATCAATCAGCCAAAATCAAAAGAGGAAATCTTGTATTCAATCAAATCCGCAAATCAAAAGGTGAAAGCACCACAACAAATCAGCCAAGTCACATATGCGAAATCAGAGATGTTTTAGGATTTTAAAAAAATCCTATTTCTACACCATTTTCATCACAGACAGGATCTATCGAAACCCACAAAAATCAGTTCAATTTTTTTAAAAGCAATAAATTTCAGAAAACTCACTGTTTCGATCGAGGCTGAGAAAAATTCCAAGTCGAACGTGCAAAGCCACAAAGAATCGAGCATCAGAGAAGCCATTCAATCAATTCTAGAAAGCCATCGAAGTTGCAATCTATTTGGGGACGATTATAGAGCAAAACCCTTGAAATATTTCCAGAGCAGCCGCAATATTTTTTTCTCAACAAAGTAAAAGATTGGGTCAAAGAAAATAACAAAGGAGTGGAACCAATTTTATGTGGCCGGCCAAGATTACAAAGGGGATGACCCATTTCTTTTAAACTCCTCTTTTGTACTAGGGTTTTCTCTTGTCATTTGTTTTTATTTGTTGTATTTTTCTTTTTCTTTTGTAAACCGACAAATCTGTTTTCTGGTCTGTAAAACTAGGGGTTACGAGTTACAGGGTTTGTAATACGGGAAATATGATCTAGGAGATTATATCAGTCTAGGGTTTTGAGCGTAGGGTTAGGACAGGAGCAGGTGATGCGAGTGTACATGGTCTTGTATGCGAGATCTGTTTATTACACCTAGTAGAAACCTTAGGAATGCAGCAGTAGGCAGGATCTTGCCGAAGTTGGGTATATCTGTGTGTGATTTACTTTCTGCATTTATATTTCTGCTATATTCTTTGATCTGTTTATTATTATATATTTCGTTAGATTTTTAATTCAGTTAAAAACTGTGATAAACCCTATTCACCCCCCCCCTCTAGGGTTATTCTAGATCCAACATGTTAATGACCCAAATTTGCAAATCCATGCCTTATTGTTTCTTTAACAGTTGAAGCGCCTTTGTTAATCGTTTTGGGTCGTTGTACTTTAGTAGCTTGTAGGGAATACCCTTGATTAGGTCGCTATAATCACCTAAGCCTTAGGTCGTGATCTCGCTTTAAGTTGTTATAACAACTCAAGGCCTTAGGTCGTTGTTTCCATCCATAGCTTTGGGTCATTTTTAACTTAAAGCTTTAGGTCGTTCATGACCTAAAGATTTAGAAATAGAAAGATGACCCAAGGAACTGGATTGTTATTGCGACCTAAATCTTCTGGTTGTACAGAACGACCTAGAGCTTGAAATTACACAGAACGACCCAAGCACTTAAGGTTGGTTAGAACGATGTAAATGCCTTGAACAAGCTGCTTTAAGCCTTTAAACTTTGTGCTTGGCATCTAGAACGCATATATCTCATCCTGTTTTCTTGCTTTTAAACAATAGAAAATGTTTGTACAACTTACTTTTTGATGAGATTTCTTACTTGCATACACACAACATTTTTAGCTTAAGCAATAAAGGGTGCTCAAGATCATTCGACTTAAATTTCCTCATCGTTATCATGCACTTGTGCTTTAGACCGTGAAGCATTTGGGGGCTTGCATTGTGATTGACATATAAATGTGTTTATTTTATCCTCTTATATCTTATCTTTTGTATATAAATAAATATTACTTGGGTATTGTTTTGTTACTTTTATAGATATTCCAACCCAGCCCGCATGCAACTAGAAAAATAGAGAAATGGAGATCAAATTGGTATATATTTACATTTTGAAGAATTGTAGATGAAGATCTCACATCTAGTTGCTGTTGGACAAGAAAATGATTGGTAGAAAGACCAAGAATTTCTCAAATCAAGGGAAGCTTGTCAAAGAACCAAGAGGAAAAGAAGAAAGGCCAAAAATTTAATAGATTTAACTAAGGCCCATTGAGACTCTCATTGTAAACTCTTTTGGTGAATTCCCTAAGGCCCATCTATCATTATATTAGGGTTAGGTTAGGGTTTGGCTTTCTATCCTATAAATACCCTTGTAATGTCATTGTAGCCACTATCATATATCCATTATTCTGTATTCTCTTCTCCATTAATAAAAGTTCTTCCTTTTTACTATTTCTGCATTTTTCTTTCTTAGCAATAGGTGTTGTCTTCACAATTAGTTTTGGAAGAGCACCAATTGTATTTTACATTTGTTTCATTAGTGATTAGTCTTTTGATTAGTTTCAACGACAATCCTAATTTTATTTTTGTTGTTCTTCTTATTCTGCACTTTTCTTTTCTGCATTGTTGTTCTTGTTTTGCAATTTAGTTTCTTTAGTGATTAATCGTTGATTAGATTCAACGATAATCCTAAGTTCGCAATTTCAGTTTGTTTTTATTTCAACAAAATCTCCAGGCTTCGTCTAACTCGCCCAAGAGATTAGATAAATAATTTGATTTTAATTTACCTCCCTGTGTTCGACCTGTATGCTACACACCTGTGCGCTTGTAGAATTTTATTACAAATATCGTGTAATAACCCGAAAATCTGGGCCAGTTTAAAATTTTAATTTTGGCAATTTTAGCGAATTTTGAATATTTAAAATGAATTATTTTAAATAATATCGACGAGGAATTTATTTTTAATATAATTCGAACGTATATATTATATACGTCGTCGTTAGAATATAAATAATTATTTATAATTATAAAAGGAATTGAAAATGGCGCGGTAGTTCGATAATTCGATTTCAAACTTCAATTGAATGTACCGGGTGCAAAACAATCTGAATTTTAGTGAAAACCAAATTGAATTCAAATTGAATAGAAAATGAATTGAATGTAAAACGATTTCGAAATGAATTGAATATAAAACGATTTCAAAATGAAAGTAAAAAGGATTTATAATAGAAAATTCAATTTTGATTTGAATTTGAAATAAAGGTTGAAATGGTTTTTGAAAAGAATTCAAAACTATTTATAAAATTCGTTTTAAATAGAAATCGATGAAATATATATATTATATATAATATAATGGCCTGAATAGAACGCGCCGCGCCGCGGCAGTTCGTGAATTTCGACCATTTATTTCAAACGGACATTACGGGAGATCCGACCGTCGGATTCTCCTAAAACCGGAACCGTTGGGTTCGTATCAAAAAGAGCTTCCTAACGAATATTAGAAATTTGAAATCTAACGGTTGGATTTGGAGATACGTCCAAATCAAATTTGGAAAAGGTCGTTGTAAGTGCAGTTCGATGGCCGTTGATGGAAATCGACTGTACGGGCCTTGATGAAATTATTAAAAATATCAATAATTTGTGTAAAATCATAAGAAATGATTTGGGAGAAATTGGGATGTAAAACTCCATATTTGAAAAGATAAAAATATATTTTTATCGAAATGAACTAGTTTAGAACTAAAGTAACAACCCATTTATTTTAAAATAAATAAATTGGATTTGAAATGGGTTATAAATAGAAATGATTTGTGGGTTTATCATGAAGGGTGTTTTAAATGACACTTGTTCTTTAACCCGATAATAAATAGAATGTGATTTGGGTTTGTCGTGAACTGTGTTTTAAATGACATTAGTTCTTTAACCCAGTAAAAGGAGTTTTAATGAATCTGTAATTAGATTGAAATGTGAATTGATAGTCTAAATTATCAAATTTAGAAAGTGAGCGAGAAGGGAGTATCACCATTTTTGCTCCAAAACGATAGCCAAATCTTTAATTAGATTTGAACGTGGAATGGTAATTAACTTTACCGATAACACCGTGGTATTAGATATGGAGTATCACCAGTTTTGCTCCATGGGATGAATAGGTTGGGATTGGGAAATAAAATAAATAATTACTTCGGTGTGGTTCGATAATCTCGACTACTTTGGAAAAACCATAATTTGGTTTGATATGACATCCAATGGAAGATTTAAGAATAAATTTTATAGAATTTATCTTGGATAAAATTAATGGGAACCTTTCCCTAAGAATGTGAAATTTAGAAACTAGCTGTAGGTTAGTTAAGAAGAATGGTTTCCTGGGTATTGATCTGATGTTGGTTTCAGCCTTCGGGGTTAATATTTGGGGGATTGCTCTCTTACTGATTTACGGTCAGTGACTAATGGATTGGAATGAGGCGTGTGTTGTGTTTGTGTAACATTTGTTTTAATATACGTGGGTTGTTCGGAAAGTCCGGGTTTATACCCATTCTGAATAACCGATTCGACGAGATGTCGAAGATGAAGACGGTGGTTGAAGACCGGAAGTCTTCACATCGTTTGGGTGATTACTGATGATCTTGATTGGGCTGTACACCCAAGATGAGGGAATCAGTTGGTGGTCGTCCAGACGTACTTGGAGATCGATGGATATGCGAGGAAAGTGCCTCCGGTTTCGTTCAGACCCAGAACGAACTTGTAAATGGATTGTGTGTCTGACATTGGATTTTATTCTGTGTTGATTGATTTCTATTAAATATATATCTGTTTGGCGGCGGAGAATTTATTCTCTTGCTTAACGCCCTTCTCTGAGACGTACGAGCTTAGAGGTTATATATCGATAGATATCAATCGCATGGCATGAATTGCCTGTGTGGCATGCTGAGTTGCATGGATCAAGGCTTCTGTTGAAAAGCAAAGTCTTATGGTTGATGATCAAAGCACGGCCTACGTGGCAGCTTTGTGTATAGCGTGGATTCGCGAGCCTCACACCTCGGTATGAGTCAAAAACGGGATGAGGACCCAAGGAGTGCACGACGTTTCTTTCTAGATATGGGTGGTGTCAGTGACCTACCAGCCCTGACATTTATATACTTTTCACCTTGTGGTTTGGATGCGAGGCATGAAACACCCCACCTCCGTTAGGGTCACTCTCAAAGGGAATGCCCTAATTTTGGTGGAGGTTTATAAGTACAAGTCACAGATATACAAGACAGATATAAGAACACATATTTGTAAACAGCGGAAGAACAACAAACTTTATTTCATCAAGTCAAATACGTGTTACAACAACATCCTTTCAAAACATAACATAACACTTTCATAATCTGTCTTGAGTACATTATTTTTAAAGAAGCATAAATAAAACATAGATAAACTGCAAAAGCCCCATAGTGGATTGTCCAAAGCCATAGTTCAAAACATGAAAGTCCAAGTAATACATTTCTCTTCTTCAAGCTGGATGTTGAGGTAGGTCAAGCTGCTGTGTTCCCTCCCTGAGGACCTGGGGGGGGGAAACGGAAGAAAGAAGACGAAAGAAAAATAGAGTCAGACATAAAGCCTGAGTAAGTCAAGTACTACTTTGTCTATGAATAAAGAACTGGGTATGATAAGTAAAACAGGAAGCGGGCAAACTCTATGAACTTGGTTAAGTTATCTAGGGTCGAATATACTATCGTACCCCATGTTAATCTCTGAACCCATATAAACTAGTTTCCAATTTGCACCCCATAATCAGGGTAGTGTGATCCATTCTACGATGATCGGCTCCTATTCGCAAAGTTACATGTGTCTTACGGCCCCCGATGTCTGTAGTTACCTATGCTGGTCCCACCATGGGGTGTATCAAGTCCCATAGTGGCAACCCGACACAACCTTAGAGTGCAAAGGTATGCTACTGGTGTCCAGTGCTTTATTTTTCTGCGCCGGAGTGCGTGCACGCCCGCACACCGTTAGAACCTACACTGCTACACCACCGCCGTCGATTTGACCTCTTACAATCAGCCCAGTAATCGTGCCCCACCCTGCCTAGCTTCAGGGTATCCTGATACACCTTCTAGGGTTACTGCTGAAAAGGGTCCCCCGTTGCTAGGTTTTCTATCTCTAGCCAACATGCTAAGTTGGTTAAGTGTTTCCTAACCTAACCCCACCAGTCCGTTTAGTTTAGCATGTTCCATTTTGATTAAGTCTTTAGTTCACTTAATCCTAACAATCCTGACTCAGCCTTAATTGTCTTATTAAGGCCCTGACCTCTCACATTAGACAGGTATTGTTGTGGCTGCCTGTTGCCGGTTGGTTCCGGGCAGTCTTACGCCACAACTCAGTCTAACCTCGGGTCTTTGCTGGGCTCCATGTTTAACCTCCCACATTGGATAGGTATTGTTGTGACTACTGGACAGCCGGGCGGTTCCGGGCAGGTTTACATCACAACTCAATCCAACCTCGGGTTAAACACATCGTCTTTTCTACATTTACATATCTTGTCATTCTTCTTTATTTCTTATATGTAAATATTTGCGGCCCATTATTAAGTTAATGGTGTAAAGGTTACACCAATCATGGGCCCAACCCATACTTGAATTTGGGCCCTTTTACTTTAGTTTTTATTCATTAAATTAATGTTAACCCAACGTTATTTTCCCCCGTTTTACACGTTCGTTTATATATATTGGGCTTAGCCTTTTAAAGCCCAATTTAGCCATGCGAAAGGGGAGGCTTATGGCGTATACACAAAGAGGGGAAAGTGAGCGCATGAACTTGCATATGACGTTGGAAAATACATAATAGAAATTGGTGTACTTGCATAGTGGTGACATGTATTTTGGTCATACAACATAGGTGACATAAATCAAGGCATGTAAACTTGCATAGGTTTAACTACAACATGAACCTATATTCTTATTTAGGCATAATGTCAAACATAAGCATGGCCTAAATACTTCTAGCATAAACATGGCATATTGTCAAACATAAGCATGGCATAAATACTTCTAGCATAAACATAGCATATTTCAACTTAATCATGATTTAAGCCTAATCACATAACGATGGTATAGACATACTTATGCATAAATATTCCTAAACATGGTGTTTGCTTTAAACTTGCAAAGAGGGGATTTTTGAGTCTAATCTAACCATGTCATCATATAATTCTTTAAAACGAGATAGACTTAATCATAGATCTCAATTATGCCAAATATCATTCCTAGCCATATTCATAAGTTGCAAAAGCATGACTAATACATGGTGTCAAAATTCCACATAGTTTCATATGAACTATAATAACCAAACTTGTTTCAATTACTTGCAAAATGATTTATACATAAAAACATACCTCATAATGGCATAATAACAAAGCCTCAAATTTGCATGAATTTCAATTAACTACATACATGTAGCTTCAATATAGATTACACAATTTGCGCAATATTCCAAACGTTTATTTGCATAGAACTACCGCATGTAGTCCTTTATAATGAATACATAATTTTGCACAAACATGAATTACTTCCATTGCCACAATTCAAGCATACACATCAACACAGTTGTTTATTATACCAAAGTAATACTCTACTTACAATGGTTTGATGAATTCTCTAGTTTAGGGATTGAAGACGCAAATTCCTTTGTTGAATTGATTAGCTTTAGGTTGCTTTGAATTGCTTTAGGCCTTAGAACTTCCTCCCTAATCCTCTCCTTAGTTGGCGGCTATGCTTTGTCGTTCCTCAGCAACATGGCGGCTATGTTCTTAATTTTTAATGAATAGATTAGGGTTTAGTCTAGGGTTGTTTATATAGAGGTTAGGAACTAATTAGGACCCTTGATGTTGCTAGGTTAGATCATAGCCATTCATTAGGAAGAGAGACCAATAAAAACCCGCCACCTAGCCCTAATGACAAAGCAGACCACAGAAATTCGACCACACACCGACCTGGCCAGCCAGGTTGACTGGGCTCGACCAGGTCGATACCCCTGTCGACAGGGCTGTCGACAGCCCTGTCGACATGGGTAGCCCAGGTCGACAGCCCAGTCGACCTGGGTGGCCCAGGCGGCGCTTTTCTGGCCCAATGGGCCCCACTTCGGAATATTTAATTATTTAATTCTGTTTGAGTTTTTAAATTTAATTCAAATCTTCCGAAGGCCATATCTTCTTCATACGGACTCCGTTTTTCGAAAACTCGGACTCTATTTCGCGTATTTTTCCGAGACGAACGCAATGGCGTATCCCGTTTCCCTTGGTTCTTTGATTTCAGATTAATTATACTTTAATTTATTACTTTCAAGTTATAGAATTTTCGGGGTGTTACATTCTCCCCCACTTAAAAGGATTTCGTCCCCGAAATCTTCAAGTTAGGAGGAATGTAAATCCTAACATCCAATAATCCATCTACTCATCCATCAAACACGAGCATCCATTGTCCTTAAAAGACTTCTAATGCTTCATGATCATATGCAAAGTGTGTGTGTATACATGTACTTATCTAATGTAAAATCAGTCGGTCTACTGATTCAGTTGACCTCCTTAATGCGAATTATGTAAGTGCCATGCATCCATTATGTATGCAAAATTTTCCTATTCTTGATTCTACATGAGTGCACAATCCATTCAATACAAATGCAACATCCACATGACAACACATTATAGTTCAACCACATACGAATACAAACATATATGCATATGCAATATGAAGTGACTGAGCCGATCCAAAACCTAGATTGTGTGTGTATATGCAACCACGAGCAACCACTAGCAATCACTTGCAACCACTTGCAACCATCATACATAACATGTTTCAACTACATGTTTTCATCCAAAGGTTTTCTACCTAAAAGATACGGTCGAGGGAATATACCTAAAAAGATAGATGGATAAAAGTGCAACTTAAGGAAAAGAAAGATCAAGGATGTACCCTCGAACAGAAAAGGGTAAGCAGTACGTATTCTAGCTTCAGTTTCCCAAGTCGCGTCTCCCTCGGCGTCGCTCCACTGAACTTTGACGAGCTTGACTTCGCGGTTGCGTAGCTTCTTCACTTCCGTTCCTAAGATGCGGGTTGGAACTCTTCTTATGGTTGCTTCGCGTTCCACTTCAGCCTCTTCGAGGATATTTGGCTCTACCACTTCAGCAGACTCATGTAGACACTTTCGGAGATGTGAAACGTGAAAAACGTTGTGGACTCCAGCCAACTTCTCGGGTAGCTCTAATCTATAAGCCATTTTCCCAATTTTCTCGATAATAGGGAATGGCCCTACGAATCTTGGCGCTAGCTTTCCTGTGGTTCCAAAACGAACAACGTTTCTTAGTGGTGATACCTTGAGAAAAACTCTGTCTCCAACTTCGAATTCAAGGTCGGTCCTTCTCTTGTCGGCATAGGACTTTTGTCTGTCTTGGGCCGTCTTCATCCTTCTTCGTATTAAGTCTACTTTCTCTGAGGTCTCTCGGACCATGTCTGGTCCAAGTATGAGCTTATCCGTGGACTCCCACCAACAAGTGGGCGATCGGCACGGTCTTCCATATAAAGCTTCGAAGGGCGCCATTCCTATGGTTGCTTGATAGCTGTTGTTGTAGGCAAATTCCACCAAAGGGAGGTGATTTTCCCATGTCCCTCCGAAGTCGAGGACGCATAACCTTAAAAGGTCTTCCAAAACTCTGTTCACTCTCTCCGTTTGGCCGTCGGTTTGGGGATGATAGGCCGTGCTCAAGCATAGCTGCGTTCCTACTGCTTCCTGCAGACTCCGCCAAAACTCGCTGGTGAAGATGGGGTCTCGGTCACTAACGATGCTAGATGGTATTCCATGGAGTCGAACGATCTCCTTGAGGTAAAGTGATGCTAGGGATGAGGCGGTTCTTTTACTTTTGACAGGTAAAAAGTGGGCGCTTTTAGTAAGCCTATCCACTATTACCCAAATGCTAGTGTTGCCTCTCCTAGACCTAGGCAGCCCATCGATGAAGTCCATTGAGATGCTATCCCACTTCCACTGCGGGACCTCTAGAGGATGTAGTAGTCCGCCAGGCTTCTTCTGTTCCGCCTTAACCTGTTGGCACACCATACACTTAGAAACGAACTCTGCCACGTCCTTTTTCATGCCGTTCCAGAAGAAAGTCCTTTTTATGTCTTTGTACATTTTATCTCCGCCGGGGTGTATCGTCATCTTGGAGTGATGTGCTTCTTCGAGAACCTTCTTTACTAAATCTTTCGTCTGTGGGACGCATAGTCTTCCATCTCGCCTTAGTACACCCTTATCGTCAATGGAGTATCTATTGAGGTGACTTGAAGTCTCACCCCTAATTAGTCTATCAATTATTTCCACAAGCTGAGGGTCTTCGCGTTGCGCTGCCCCTACTGAATCTACTAAAATTGGGCGCACTTCGAGAGATGCAAGCAAGCCCGGTACGAAATCGGAGGAAGGCCTAAAGTCGAAGTTGGCTATAAACTCTAGGCTTTGTCTTTCAACAAACAACGGGCTTAGGGTCAATTTCTTTCGGCTCAACGCGTCTGCCACTACGTTGCCTTTGCCCGGAGTGTAGGAGATTTCGAAATCGTACGAGGCAAGAAACTCCATCCACCTTTGTTGCCTCAAGTTAAGATCCTTCTGCGAGAAAAGATATTTCAACGATTTATGGTCAGTGTAAAGTTCGAACTTCTCACCTAGGAGATAGTGTCGCCAAGACTTGAGTGCAAAGACGATGGCGGCTAACTCAAGATCGTGGGTTGGGTAGTTCCTTTCATGCACCTTCAACTGCCTCCCGCCATAAGCTACTACCCTTCCTTCTTGCATTAAGACGGCGCCTAGCCCTGTCCCACATGCATCCGTATAAACAGTGAACATCTTGCTCCCATCTGGCAGCGTCAAAACTGGGGCTGTTGTGAGAGCCCTCTTCAGTCGTTGGAAAGCAAACTCGCAATCCAAATCCCAATTGAACACTAGATTCTTCTTAGTCAATTTCGTGAGCGGAGCTGAAATTTTCGCAAAATCCCTTATGAATTTCCGATAGAAACCCGCTAGCCCTAGAAAGCTTCGGACCTCAGTTGCATTCCTTGGCGTCTTCCAATCTTGTACCGCCACTACCTTAGCAGGGTCCACCGCTAACCCTTGTTTGGATATTATGTGCCCAAGGAACCTCACCTCTTCCCTCCAAAAGTGGCATTTGGAGAATTTGGCTTTTAGTTGATGGACTCGCAAAGTTTCCATGATTGCCCTTAAGTGCTGAGCATGTTCCTCTTCACTCTTTGAGAAGATAAGGATATCATCTACGAAGACCACTACGAATTTGTTGAGGAAATCCCTAAATACCCTACTCATCAGGTCCACGAAGTAAGCAGGTGCATTTGTCAAGCCGAAAGGCATGACAAGCCATTCAAAGAAGCCGTCTGGGGTTCTGAAAGCCGTTTTATCGATGCTATCTTCAGCCACCCTTAGCTGATGGAAACCGGTTGCTAAATCGAGTTGGGAGAAAACAGACGCTCCTACAAGCTGGTCAAATAAATCGTCAATTCTAGGGAGAGGGTGCCTATTCTTTTTCGTCAGCTTGTTGAGCTCCCTATAGTCAACACATAGACGGAGTGAACCATCCGCCTTTGTAGCGAACACCACTGGAGCGCCCCACTCTGAAATGCTCCTCCTAATGAACCCCTTTTCTAGAAGCTCTTTAATTTGTTTACTGAGCTCTTTCCTTTCCCGTGGAGCCATATGTCTAACGGGTAACGCAACGGGCTTTGCATTATCTACAAGATATATGCGGAAGTCTATTTCCCGCTTCGGAGGCAAGCCCTTCACCTCTTCAAAGACATCCGGATATTCCCGGACCACTCTAACTGATTTCAAATTTTCAACAGAGGCATCTAGCGATTCAAGATAACTAAGCATAACCGCATACGAGGGATTACAAGAAATTTCCAAAGTATTACCGAGCTGGGTTAGGAGCCTAACAACCCTTTTCTCACAATCAAGGATGGCCCCATTACTGGATAGCCAATCCATACCCAAAATCAAACCATACCCCGAAAAGCCCAAAACAAAGGCACTACATAGAAATTCAACACTTAGGATAGAAATTTTCAAATCCAAACAGATCATAGACAAATGAGCTGGGCCCCCAATTGGGTTTGAAACAATTAAGGGGTCCTCTACCATACTAGTTTTTAGGTGCAGAGATTCTACTAAAGCAGACGAGATAAAGGAGTGTGATGCGCCAGAATCAAACAAAGTGCGAACGGGGTGATCATAAAGATAAACTACACTTTCTACAGAAGTATTTATACCTCGCTGTTGCAATGGTGGCGCTTCTAGCACATGAACCTGTGCCCCTGGGGTGGATCCAGCCCCCTGCCCTCGTTTCCTTGGGCAGTCCTTAGCCCTGTGGCCTGTCTGACCGCACGAAAAGCACCCACCATTCTCCTTGGCCTTCTTTTTCCGGCAGTCCTTTACTAAGTGCCCCACTTTGCCACAGAAATTGCACTTCCTCTTCTCCTTGTTGCCTTTCCCGCCTTAAAGTCTGTCTTCTTAGGCTGCAAACCCTCTTTCTTCCCTTGAGAGCTTTCTGCCTTGGTCTCCTTCTTGCCCTTGTCCTCTTCATTCAGCAATGCCATTTGCACCAATCTTTCATACGTGGCTCCCATGGGTATATGGGTCATGGCCAAACTATGTAATGGCTCATTTAACCCCTTGACGAAACGGAGAGCCTTCTTATGCGGGGTATTGACTAGGTCAAGCCCAAACCTAGCCAGCTCATCGAACTGATTCACATACTCTCTGACTGTCTTGTCTCCTTGCTTAAGAAATAAGAACTTCTCCAACTGCAAACTTCTTTCTGCATCTGAGAGAAACTTGGTCTCAAACCTTGCCCTAAAGTCCTCCCATGTATCCACTGGTCTTTCAGCATTGGTGACTTCCCACCAGTAGGAAGCCTCGCCCTTCAATAGCCACACCGCTAGTTGTACCTTTTGTCTATCTTCTACCTCAAAGATGATGAATAGGTCCTCCGTTTCTTTTAGCCAATTCCTAGCTGCTACGAAGGACTCAGTTCCATGGAAATCCCTTCCTCCCATAGCTTTAAAATCCTTACATATCTTAGCGAATGTGTTTCCCCGTGGAGGAGGTGGAGGAAAAGGTGCTGCTGCGGCTGGATGATTTCCTTCAGCTGGAGGAGGAGGAACGGTAGGACCCGGCTGAGTGGCCCTAGCTTCTAAGAAACGTCTAAACCAACCAGGTATGGGCACCCCTTCAGGCAAGTTAAGTTCTTGGGACATGCTGAAACAAAAAGGATCGATTCAAAACGAAGGATAAGAGATAATACCTATGGCTTTGGGGAGTGGACTTTGCCTTTTTAAAATAAAATAATACTTTTCTTTTAAAAATGCTTCTTTAAATTTCCTTTTTGAAAATAATTTTTCAAAACTTTTTATCTTATCTGGTAAACCTATGCTCTGATACCAAGTGAAACACCCCACCTCCGTTAGGGTCACTCTCAAAGGGAATGCCCTAATTTTGGTGGAGGTTTATAAGTACAAGTCACAGATATACAAGACAGATATAAGAACACATATTTGTAAACAGCGGAAGAACAACAAACTTTATTTCATCAAGTCAAATACGTGTTACAACAACATCCTTTCAAAACATAACATAACACTTTCATAATCTGTCTTGAGTACATTATTTTTAAAGAAGCATAAATAAAACATAGATAAACTGCAAAAGCCCCATAGTGGATTGTCCAAAGCCATAGTTCAAAACATGAAAGTCCAAGTAATACATTTCTCTTCTTCAAGCTGGATGTTGAGGTAGGTCAAGCTGCTGTGTTCCCTCCCTGAGGACCTGGGGGGGGAAACGGAAGAAAGAAGACGAAAGAAAAATAGAGTCAGACATAAAGCCTGAGTAAGTCAAGTACTACTTTGTCTATGAATAAAGAACTGGGTATGATAAGTAAAACAGGAAGCGGGCAAACTCTATGAACTTGGTTAAGTTATCTAGGGTCGAATATACTATCGTACCCCATGTTAATCTCTGAACCCATATAAACTAGTTTCCAATTTGCACCCCATAATCAGGGTAGTGTGATCCATTCTACGATGATCGGCTCCTATTCGCAAAGTTACATGTGTCTTACGGCCCCCGATGTCTGTAGTTACCTATGCTGGTCCCACCATGGGGTGTATCAAGTCCCATAGTGGCAACCCGACACAACCTTAGAGTGCAAAGGTATGCTACTGGTGTCCAGTGCTTTATTTTTCTGCGCCGGAGTGCGTGCACGCCCGCACACCGTTAGAACCTACACTGCTACACCACCGCCGTCGATTTGACCTCTTACAATCAGCCCAGTAATCGTGCCCCACCCTGCCTAGCTTCAGGGTATCCTGATACACCTTCTAGGGTTACTGCTGAAAAGGGTCCCCCGTTGCTAGGTTTTCTATCTCTAGCCAACATGCTAAGTTGGTTAAGTGTTTCCTAACCTAACCCCACCAGTCCGTTTAGTTTAGCATGTTCCATTTTGATTAAGTCTTTAGTTCACTTAATCCTAACAATCCTGACTCAGCCTTAATTGTCTTATTAAGGCCCTGACCTCTCACATTAGACAGGTATTGTTGTGGCTGCCTGTTGCCGGTTGGTTCCGGGCAGTCTTACGCCACAACTCAGTCTAACCTCGGGTCTTTGCTGGGCTCCATGTTTAACCTCCCACATTGGATAGGTATTGTTGTGACTACTGGACAGCCGGGCGGTTCCGGGCAGGTTTACATCACAACTCAATCCAACCTCGGGTTAAACACATCGTCTTTTCTACATTTACATATCTTGTCATTCTTCTTTATTTCTTATATGTAAATATTTGCGGCCCATTATTAAGTTAATGGTGTAAAGGTTACACCAATCATGGGCCCAACCCATACTTGAATTTGGGCCCTTTTACTTTAGTTTTTATTCATTAAATTAATGTTAACCCAACGTTATTTTCCCCCGTTTTACACGTTCGTTTATATATATTGGGCTTAGCCTTTTAAAGCCCAATTTAGCCATGCGAAAGGGGAGGCTTATGGCGTATACACAAAGAGGGGAAAGTGAGCGCATGAACTTGCATATGACGTTGGAAAATACATAATAGAAATTGGTGTACTTGCATAGTGGTGACATGTATTTTGGTCATACAACATAGGTGACATAAATCAAGGCATGTAAACTTGCATAGGTTTAACTACAACATGAACCTATATTCTTATTTAGGCATAATGTCAAACATAAGCATGGCCTAAATACTTCTAGCATAAACATGGCATATTGTCAAACATAAGCATGGCATAAATACTTCTAGCATAAACATAGCATATTTCAACTTAATCATGATTTAAGCCTAATCACATAACGATGGTATAGACATACTTATGCATAAATATTCCTAAACATGGTGTTTGCTTTAAACTTGCAAAGAGGGGATTTTTGAGTCTAATCTAACCATGTCATCATATAATTCTTTAAAACGAGATAGACTTAATCATAGATCTCAATTATGCCAAATATCATTCCTAGCCATATTCATAAGTTGCAAAAGCATGACTAATACATGGTGTCAAAATTCCACATAGTTTCATATGAACTATAATAACCAAACTTGTTTCAATTACTTGCAAAATGATTTATACATAAAAACATACCTCATAATGGCATAATAACAAAGCCTCAAATTTGCATGAATTTCAATTAACTACATACATGTAGCTTCAATATAGATTACACAATTTGCGCAATATTCCAAACGTTTATTTGCATAGAACTACCGCATGTAGTCCTTTATAATGAATACATAATTTTGCACAAACATGAATTACTTCCATTGCCACAATTCAAGCATACACATCAACACAGTTGTTTATTATACCAAAGTAATACTCTACTTACAATGGTTTGATGAATTCTCTAGTTTAGGGATTGAAGACGCAAATTCCTTTGTTGAATTGATTAGCTTTAGGTTGCTTTGAATTGCTTTAGGCCTTAGAACTTCCTCCCTAATCCTCTCCTTAGTTGGCGGCTATGCTTTGTCGTTCCTCAGCAACATGGCGGCTATGTTCTTAATTTTTAATGAATAGATTAGGGTTTAGTCTAGGGTTGTTTATATAGAGGTTAGGAACTAATTAGGACCCTTGATGTTGCTAGGTTAGATCATAGCCATTCATTAGGAAGAGAGACCAATAAAAACCCGCCACCTAGCCCTAATGACAAAGCAGACCACAGAAATTCGACCACACACCGACCTGGCCAGCCAGGTTGACTGGGCTCGACCAGGTCGATACCCCTGTCGACAGGGCTGTCGACAGCCCTGTCGACATGGGTAGCCCAGGTCGACAGCCCAGTCGACCTGGGTGGCCCAGGCGGCGCTTTTCTGGCCCAATGGGCCCCACTTCGGAATATTTAATTATTTAATTCTGTTTGAGTTTTTAAATTTAATTCAAATCTTCCGAAGGCCATATCTTCTTCATACGGACTCCGTTTTTCGAAAACTCGGACTCTATTTCGCGTATTTTTCCGAGACGAACGCAATGGCGTATCCCGTTTCCCTTGGTTCTTTGATTTCAGATTAATTATACTTTAATTTATTACTTTCAAGTTATAGAATTTTCGGGGTGTTACAAGGCACCTCGATTATAGGTCCTATTGGGCCGGGAAACGTGTGTTCAGGAATAACTAATCCTCTAACGTAAGTGAGGACCGGTCTTGGAGGATCCCAGGGTTACCCAGAGTGTGTAGTCCGGAGGCATTTGCTAGAGTGTCTCGAAGCGGAGAGGAGCTTGCCCCTTGCCTCGACTCATGACGGAAATCCAATTTCCAATACGTGTATTGCGGTTTTAATTGTAGAACTAGTATGGTAACATAGTGGTATGGGGCACTTATGCCGTCTATGATTTATATTTATGATTAAAAATGTTTTGACACTATACACTTATTATAGTATCAAATGATTTGTTTTAAACGTACCAAGCATGTTTGGCTGTTATAAGGTAAAACCCTATCCTCCGGCTTGCGTTGCATTGTGTGATGGGACCTGGGTCTTATAATAGCTTCATTTTTCGAAAAAGCATTGCGATGTTTATTCTATGCACTGGTATTCTTGGGAGGAAACCCATTCCGTGTTATACGGCGTGGTCCCTTGAATTACTCTCTTTTAAAATAAAGTTTTAATAACTGTTTTAGTTCTCACACCAGTCACATGACTGACCTGGAGTTTATTGTTTTAACCTAAACTCTGGGTGCCCCTATTTTCCGCACGGGCAGCTAGTAGTTTTGGTTTTGCAGATTTATATTCATAGGATCCTGGTTTTCAGCTGGAATGATATCCGGAAAGCTCTGTATCCGTATATCACCTTCAGTTGTGCTTTGTATTATTTTCCGCTGCTATGTAATTTATTGTAATCTCTGATAGTTATCGAATGTAATTTATTCATTTATACTCTGTATATTCTTGTATTCTGATGGAATTGTTGTAATAACAATGAAATGTTCTTCAGTTTGCGTTCTGATTTGTCCTGTTCTCAAAACAATCAGGGGTTTCGAACGGTCTAGATCGGTTTAACGACTGATTCGGATCGAGCGAAATTCGCAGGCCGTCACATATCGCGCTTTTCTAATTCATAGATTATCCTGACAACCATTCGATTTCAACCCCAATTGAAAAGCTTGACACTCTTGCGATGGCAACCAATGCCAACTACTTGGAACCTTATGAAACCCCATCTTCTTCGAATGTTGGCAACCCCAACATCTCTTCTTCCAATGTCAGCAACCCCGATAATAATTCCTCCTCTAATGTTGGCAATCCCAGCATCTCACCTTCTATTCCTGTACCTTAATCACTTTCCACATCGAAACCTTCTTCTTCGAACGATCAAATTTCTGAAAGAGTCTATAAACCAATAGCCCCTTATCCTCACCGGCTTAACAATAAGAAGAAGGATGCAAATTTTGAAAAAATTCTTGAAATCTTCAAACAAGTTCGTGTCAATATTCCACTCTTAGACACCATCGAACAAATTCCTCAATATTCCAAGTGTCTCAAAGAGCTATGCACCCGAAAATGAGCCACTAATGTTCCTAAAACTGCCTTTCTAACTGCGAATACAAGCTCCATTCTTTCGAATCCTGCCCCAGTCAAGTACAAGGACCCCGGTTGCCCTACAATTGATTGCAAAATAGGAAACATTCACATATCTCGTGCCCTACTTGATCTCGGTGCAAGTGTAAATCTTCTTCCTTACACTGTTTATCGTCAACTTGGATTAGGGGAGATTAAACCAACAAACATCACTCTTCAGTTAGCTGATCGATCTTTTAAAAAAGCATTGGGTATAATTGAAGACATTTTGATTCAAATTGAACAATTTTACTTCCCTGTCGATTTCATAGTTCTAGAAACCGAGCCTGTTTTGAGTCAGGGTAGTCAAATTCCATTGATTTTGGGTCGTCCCTTCTTAGCAACCTCAAATGCTATCATTAATTGTAGGAGCGGCCAACTTCGACTATCGTTTGGGCACTTAACCATTGAATTGAATATTTTTCATCAACCCAAGGAGATCGAAATAGGAGAAGTTGACATAATAGAAACAGTTTTAGATGGCACATCTGAATTATCTCCTCTAAAAACTTCATTTTCCTCAGTTGACGTGTGCACTATGTCTTTTGAGGAATTGTTCGAAGATGAGCTTAAACTTTTGAATGACAAGGATGGACATATGGAACGTCTCAAACATAATCGTAATTCCATAGCATCAGAAGAAATCATTGTTAAAAACTCAGGCTTATGGGACTATAATAATCTTCAGTTGAATGATTTAAATCATTAGCACGACAAAAATTTTATAGGAAGGATTTTGATCTTAGATCTCACTGACATGCCTTTTGTACCACAAAATCAGATACGAAATCATCATCCATCATTTTCGATAGAGGCATGTGTGGAGGGAATGAAAAATCTCATTTTTCACATAAAACTCACCGTCATTATAAATTTCATTTTGTACATAATTGGCATTCACATATAGTGGTTAAATTGCATTTCATTTTACAAATCATTCTGCATTTGATACACCTTTGGGTACTATCTTTCAATTGTAGAAAAAAAATTACAGTGTGGACACTGTTTAGTTCTAGTGTGGGGGGGAGTCTGCATTTCACTCATTTTTGTTTTTTTTCTTTATTTCTCTTTCTTTTCATTTTCATCATTTAAATAGGACCATCATGCACTTTAGACTGTAGTAACATGCCATTTTTTTAGACTGTAATAATATGCCATTTTTTTATTTTTTTTGAAATACGACTCATTTTCAATTGATACAACAAAATAAGTTTACAATTTTTAGCCAGTTGATAGTATTGTTCTCTCTCAGCTAAATTCGAGTTTGAAATATAATGAAAAGTTTAATTTTGAGGGATAATAGTGTAACCGGTACATAGGGAGATTCTTAGGTGATGGCCAAGAAATCTATTCTATATTGTAGACTTTGTTTAAATAAGTGGAGGACTTAAAATACTTATATTGGCTTTTCAAATCTTTAAAACGAAGTTGTGTTAAGTTGAATTCGCGTAACTCTCTTTTGTGCTTATATTTTCAATAATAATAACAGTAATCCAAGGGTATCCAACATTGCTTGTATATCAAGCGTTGGTGTGCAAACCCGCCAAGCTCTATCCGACATGTTGTTGACAAAGTCAGCATTGGAATATCTTGGTCTCATTTTATGAGATTGGACACCTAAGGATCACCGACACGTTGTTGACAAAGTCAAAGTCGGCCTGCACAATCCGCCAAGCTCTTTACCTACTCTCCGTTAGTCCGCGAGGCAGTGCATGGATGGTAAACCTTGGTCTTCTAAGTTAGGTGTATGTACTTAATCATAAATTTTAAAATTTTATAGAATAAAGAATAAGCGATGATGCCCAAACACTTCTTGACCTTGTTGATTTGACTAGCCATACATGAGAAAATTAGAATACCACTTTGCAAACTGTGCCAAGCAAACTAAGAATTTATTTCATGGCTGCACTATGTTATCGACCGAACTAACTGGCCAAACTGGAATTTAACATTTGAAAACTTGATTTAAATTGAAAATTTGTGACAAGTTGAGGTATCTAAAATAAAATCAACTGATCAGAAACTGTTAACTTAATTTGTTGTACCACTTCAGAAACAAGTCTTGTTTTCATTTTTGCTTTTATTTTGCATATGTCCATTGCATTCATGTGGTTTCATTAGAATCATAGCATACTGCATTTGGATTTTGTGGGTAGTATCCGCTGAAAACCCTCACGAGACACCACTCGTCCTACTAGGGACACCTAGAGGTTTAACGGCTTGTTGCATACGCTCAATGCAATCGTGTTTCCTACGAAAATGTGACCTATCTAGTCTAGTTTTTTTCATTTCTTGTTTTACTCGAGGACGAGTAAAAGATAAGTGTGGGGGTATTTGATTGACATAGAAATGTGTTTATTTTATGCTCTTATATCTTATCTTTTGTATATAAATAAATATTACTTGGGTATTGTTTTGTTACTTTTATAGATATTCCAACCCAGCCCGCATGCAACCAGAAAAATAGAGAAATGGAGATCAAATTGGTATATATTTACATTTTGAAGAATTGTAGATGAAGATCTCACATCTAGTTGCTGTTGGACAAGAAAATGATTGGTAGAAAGACCGAGAATTTCTCAAATCAAGGGAAGCTTGTCAAAGAACCAAGAGGAAAAGAAGAAAGGCCAAAAATTTAATAGATTTAACTAAGGCCCATTGAGACTCTCAATGTAAACTCTTTTGGTGAATTCCCTAAGGCCCATCTATCATTATATTAGGGTTAGGGTTAGGGTTTGGCTTTCTATCCTATAAATACCCTTGTAATGTCATTGTAGCCACCATCATATATCCATTATTCTGTATTCTCTTCTCCATTAATAAAAGTTCTTCCTTTTTACTATTTCTGCATTTTTCTGTCTTAGCAATAGGTGTTGTCTTCACAATTAGTTTTGGAAGAGCACCAATTGTATTTTACATTTGTTTCATTAGTGATTAATCTTTTGATTAGTTTCAACGACAATCCTAATTTTATTTTTGTTGTTCTTCTTATTCTGCACTTTTATTTTCTGCATTGTTGTTCTTGTTTTGCAATTTACTTTCTTTAGTGATTAATCGTTGATTAGATTCAACGATAATCCTAAGTTCGCAATTTCAGTTTGTTTTTATTTCAACAAAAACTCCAGGCTTCGTCTAATTCACCCAAGGGATTAGGTAAATAATTTGATTTTAATTTACCTCCCTGTGTTCGACCTGTATGCTACACACCTGTGCGCTTGCAGAATTTTATTACAAATATCGCGCATTTCTAATTCATAGATGAGCGACGATCACATTGTTATTGCAGGCTTAAGTCTCCATGAGCCTAGACCCTGGATCATTACCCCAAACTCGCACCTTAGGTCGCTAAAATGAATTTAGCTTAGGTCGTTATAATGGACTTAAGCTTGGTTCATGAACTGACCTAGGCTCGCAGAACGACCAAATCTTTTAAGGATCTTAGACGACTTTTATCACCCAAGTTTAAACTTTAAATCTTTGTGCCCTTTGTAGTACGGTTTCCCAAAATGACTTTGAACTTGTTTTCCATCTATGATTCACTTATAAACAATATTGTTTTTGTAGAACGTCTACTAGGTGGAAAACACGTGTTAATACTGATGGGACATTATCTGCCCAAGTCGATACTTCCACAGAATCTGCTGTCCCTTAACCTTTTCTAGAACATGTTCCCCTAGTGAGTTTATCGGCGGAAAGACACTCTTCCTCATTATACCAGGATCATTTTGAGCAATTATGTAGTCAATTAGGTATTCCTATTACATATGCAATTTTGCCTGGCGAGGGCATATTTGCTTATCAACTTCCGGCAGGATATGTAAATGTAAATCGTTTTATGCTAGCAGGTGGCAGTGTTCCTCCTTTTAAGCCTTTCATAAAAACATCCCAAACCATTTGGCCATCGCTCCTTTCCAACATCATCCGAATGGTTATACCATCTTGTTAGGGCTTTATATCCTTTTTATGCAAGTTAAAGGGCGTGAACCGACTTTTCGAGGGATCTGCTATCTCTGTTCATTTTGGAAACGGAAGGACACCACATATATCATACATGTTGAGGGTGCCAAAAATCGTTGGCTTACAACCAATTTACCAGAGAGTGTTTCAGGATACTTAACTTAGTTTTTCTTTGTTCGTTGTCCTAAGTCCTTTCGCGGGAATTGGATAGAAGGAGGTAAACACATTCTACAAGTAGTTTCATCTCACTTTACCAAGATAACTGATCCTTATAACTTTTCTTTTTGACTTCAGTTGCCCCAACCCCAATTAAATATAACAAAGCATTTGCCCCACTCAAGGCTGTATTTGACACCCTGAAAGCTGTTGATGAGGCTAGGAAAAGTAAGAGAGTTTTAATTTCAGAAACAACTCTTCACCAATACGAATTGCTCCATCCTTTGAGAAAATTTCCCTCTAAAGGAGGGCCTCCAACTCCCAAGTCTAATCCCACAAACATGGGTGCTTCTGGTGATGGTAATGAGACTCAAGACCAAATTATTGAACAGAATCCAACTATTGACCCTGCTTTGAAAAAATGTTCAGAGCCTGTTGGTGGTAGTATGTTGCCATCAAAAATGACTTCTGATAAAGACGAAACTTTTAACCAATGTGAGGGCAAGGGTCTTATGACATCAACTGAACTGGTTGAGAAAGAAAATGTTTCTCCGAATCCTGAATCTGAGATGGAGTCTGAGCAGATGAGAGAGACAACGGAGAGGACAACATTTTAGATTTTGCACATGAAACTGAAAATGTTGGTGAAGGTGAAACCACACTTGAGATTGGCCCAAATGCTGAGATGATGACTGAGGATCCTCTTATTGAGAATGCAACAGAGGAGGGCTCTACAGGCACATTTGACAATTTAAGCTATCTCAATTCTGCTAAGTACCATAGCTAGGGCAATATTGTTTCCCAGCCTTTTGATCCTCAAACCATAGATACCGAAATAAAGGATGCTGCCATTACTCGGGCAGGAAAATATCTCCTATCTTTAGGAGTCTCCTTAGAACCAACCAAGAGAACTGGTTCGTCAAACATCATTGTCTTAGAAAACATGTCTAAAATGCATATGCGTATACTCTAAAGTTCCTTTACTGCCTTCATGATTTGCCCTAGTACTTTACAATTCATGTACTGAAATTATGCTTCTATCTTATTTCAGGTGTCTAGCCCATTCTTCGGACTTCAGGTCGGATTTTAGGAGGAAGAGCAAAACATTCAATCCAAAGTATCTATTATAATCTGATCCTCCACGACCATCGCATCATCACAAACAGATCCACCCTCCTCCTCCTGCGAAGTATTTTCACCAGCTTCACATGTATCGGAATTGGATTTGACTAAGGAGAAAAGGCGGAAGATATGTGAGGAAGAGGATGAGGAAACAATAAGACACGCTTGGCTTAGGGAGGACACTCCTAATGAAGAAGTCCGTGGGGAGAAGTGAGGAAGAGATGATCAAGAGAAAGGTGGCTCAAACAAACATTCCTCATTGGAGAAGCTTCCTGTGAAACCCCGATCGTTTCCTTCTTTTGGTCCCCTTGGTCCCCCTATTGAGATCCATTTGATCACTCACAAGACGCGCTACAAACCTGGGCCAGAAAATGCCCCTCTCTCCGAACGATTCCTATATTGGAATTTTAAAGGGCTTATGTTTGATCGTGGTGTAAACCCGACTGATGCTGACGACATACCAGATAAAGTAGACATCGTGATAAGGAAAATGCATACTCAACTTGACAATGCTAAGAGCCGACTTGACAAGAAGCTGAGTATTGTCAGGGACAATGCTAGGAACCAGCTGCACAGGTGGAACAAATTTGGCTACGATCTTCAAAAGCGCAATGATTTTAATCTTGGTAAGATCACAGCTTCAGAGAGTGATAAAGCCAAGTGGGAGGAAGTGTTAGATTCTCACGATGCTACCATTGCTTCTCTTAATAAAAGAATCGCAGAAATTGAGGGATTGGGTTCCGAGAATAAGATACTCAAAGAAGAACTTGAAGCTGCTAAACAGAAAGAAAAAGAAGCTCTTACTGCTAAAAGCAATGTTGAGGCTACATTGTCTGTGCAAAAGGATTTCTCCGCACAATATTGATATAAGTCTACTCAACTTAGAGAAACTATTGATTCCTTCAGAGCTTCCAATCGCACTTTATTAGCTAAGGTTGAATCTCTTGAAAAAGATAAGAAGATTGCTGAAGAAACTCATCAAAAGGCTATGGACAAGGCCAAGGCTGATATATTCCGGTTTTATGTTTATGGTGTCATGAGTCGCGGGAGTCTACACTACTTGGGGGACACCTTTTCAACCATTTAAGCACTTGTTTGGGAACAAGTACTTGAAATCAATGGTGGCGATCATAACTAAGATGATCTTATTAATGAACTTTCGGATGATAGGTCCAAGAAAGCTCTGGTTAAAGGAAAAGCCAAGTTGGTGAGTAATAGGGCTAGTACTTTTGGAGATAAGGTTCCCAGTCAAACCAACATTGAGCCTCCCGTCAATCACGCAACTATTGAAGCTTTAAGTTCGCAGGTTCATGAGAATACTCCTGTTGCTTTAACGGAGAAAGACATAGGCACTGAAGGGAACATTATTACAGAGAATATCACAGAGGAACATGGTCGGGATGATGAAGGTGATGATGAAAACATAGACGACTGGAGGATTGAGTAGAAAGATGTCCAAGAAACCCTTCTAGATGCAGGTAAAATCGAAATTGACTATACTGTGTCATACTTAGAATCTCTTTTTGATTCGCCTGGATCTTTACCTCTTATGCCCATTGCTTCCATAATCTAAATTTAACTTCACCCCTATCCTATCCCACTATAGGCAAGGCAACGACACTTGAAGCCGCTATAGGTGACTCACCCTTGATGACCATTCCCCTTGCTTCCGTTATCACTCCCCCTCCGCCTAGTGATACATCCTTACTTGTCATTACAATTCCTGGATCAGAAGATGCAAAAATTGGTGCACTCTCCGATTTAGAAGATGCGGATTACATTCTTAGTGATGATCTTGAAGCCACGGGAACAGATGAAAGCCCAAAGGATGTTACTAAGGGTAAAGGAAAGAAAGCTACCAAGTCCTCGTCATCTAAGAAGCACAAGAAGAAGAAAAATACAAAATCTGTCATTTTATCTTCTCAAGAAAATCCGAGTGATGTGGCAGAGACCCCTCCTCTTCCTCTCAGCAAAACAACACTCAGGTCAGGCGACAGGAAGAAGTAGTAATTTTCGATACCAGTTTATTTTGCTTCTCGACTATTCTCTTCTGTATGTTGTGTCTAGACCAGTTGTATATGCGGGTGCCGGTCCTCGCTTACTGCTTTATGTTACTGTATGTCTGAAACTTTTGTACTAGGTTCATGATTTTGTGACTTGACTTGTGATTCTGCAATTTGGTCTAGTGTTACTGTGATGAAAGTGTATTCTTCTTGTTATATTTTAAGCTTTTACTTTAGCTTTGTCGTGCTCTACTGTTTTGTATTTCACACAAACTTCTTTTTCGTTATTGTAACTTGGTTTTTTAGTTATACCAACGAATCATTATGTAGCAACCCGGAAAATCAATTTTTAATTTGGCTATTTTAATTAATTTTGAATATTTAAAATAATTTATTTTAAATAATAACAACTAGAAATTCTTTTACATCGAAGTTATAGCGAATATATTTATTTTAAATTATAAAACAAGGCCTGAAATTGTGCGACAGTTTGAAAATTTGAATTCAAACTTTGACTGACTGTACAGGATGCAAAATAAAACATATTTTAGTGAAACCAAAAATATTTAAATCTATTTGAGAATATCTTTCTAAGAATCTGAAAAATCAAAATTTCACTGCGGGAATCAAAAGTTATGGCCAAATGAATTTTCAGAAAGGTCTCTATGGAATAAATATAGCCCGCGAAAATAGACATTTTGCAAATGACCTCCTTTTTCAATGAAACCACTTTTATTGGATCCGGAATGTCAAATTATTGCTAGATTCCTATTTTCATAATTTTTGGAGTTAATATGTAAGCGTGGCAAAAGAAAACGTATTTGGTTAATTTCAGTCAATTTGGATCGACCAGAAAATGGTCATTTTTCAAACGGTCTCCAAATTCGACGAAATTAGTTTTGTTAGGACCGTATGGTCCAGACATAGCCAGATTTATTTTCCTAGAATCTTTAGAATCAGTATGTGGCCCCCACAAATTGAAATGTATGTTTAAATCCATATTTGAATGTTTTATAATTTAATTTGAATAAAAACTGACTGAAACAGTCGAATGGGCTTACGAAACATATTCCATTATGTCCGGAATGAGGGTATTTAGCGGGGTACGGCAGTCGTTGGGTATGGATTGGTGTTTGTATTAGAAAACCCCATTTTTAGAATTTAATATAAATCCCGACCAACCAGAAAATTTCTTTTATTATTTTTAAAATCCCAAAAAATAATTTTCTCTCTCCCGTAAGCCGATCGAAGGCGGAAACCCATTCCACCCTTCCCGACCAAATTCTGGCCAAACCACGCACCAATACTCCTAGCTCCTGGTGGGGTTTTTGTAGATCTCGTTCCAAGCTTTAAATCCATACCTGACACGCTCCTTATCATCGCGTCAATCGCGAGATCCAACACTCCAAAGTCTTTGACTTTGAGCTGCCGTCGAGTCCTCCATGCCAGTTCGAACTGGGCCCCTCCACCACGCGCAGGAGCGCGGCTCCTCCCTCTTCGACGTGGTGTTGGCCGATCCTCCTATCGTGCTACGGATTGAAAGAAAAATCAAAACCTAGTTTTGAACAGTTTGCTGAAGGTAACGGCTGAAATAAATTTAACTGTTTATAGCACTTTAAAGCGCTACGAATTATGATTTTACAAAAAAATCATATCCTTTGCTATGTTGTCGAAATCCAGTGAAACAAGAGACATTGGACTCGTGGCGACGTCTTCTTCATTCTAGAAGAGACCGGAGAATTTTTGGAGCTTCCAACAATTTTTGGAGGAGTGGAATTTCTAAATTTAAATTTGAATGGAATGGCGATGTATAAATTATATGATCGATGTATAAGTTATATAAGCGTCGTACACCTCATGTATAAGCGTTGTATAAATTATATGTGCGATGTATAAGTTATATATGCGTTGTAAAAATCATATGTGCGTTGAATGGAGTTGAAATAAAATTGAAATGAAATTGATATATATATATATATATATACACACACACACTCCCCTCGTCTACAGACCATGGACGATATATATTGATTGTGATTGTTTGGATTTTGGCTGACTTGAAATTTGGTTGATAAAAGCGAATGGTTGATAATGGTTGTTTATGGTTGAAACAAAATTGGAATTGTCTATGTAAAAATTCATTGTGAAATGAAAATGATCGAAATATTTCGATTATAAGGATAAGCCCCTTAGGGAACGTCGCGAGGCGTAAGGTAGTGCGAGGAGCCGTACTCGGGACGGTGCCGATTTTAAACCCCCTCCCGTTATGCTGCCGAAATTTTCCGAAATATTCATATGTTTGATTTATATTCATGTGTTGAAATATATTCATGTATTGGAAAAATATTCATATGACGAATGAATTGTTTGAACGGTAAAAATCACATTTTTATCATGTATATGAAGTATATAAATATTCATGTTTGAAAAAAATTGTTTAACAATAAAAATCACTTTTTATTATATATATGAATCGCTAAATATTCATGTTTGAAATAAATTGTTTTTAATAACAAAAATCACATTTTTATATATAAATATATATATATATATATAAAGTGTTAAAAATAGTCATGTGTTGAAATAAATATTTGTTGGGTAAACGAATTATTTTTAACACATATATGAAATGAAAATGGTTTGGAAATGGAAGAACGGATTATATATATATAATTAAATTAAAACGAATAACGAAACTGCAGTTCGTGTTTTGAAATCATGATTTTAAACGATTATTATGGGAGATCCGATCGTCGGATTTTCGCGAAACCGAAACCGTTGGGTTCGCTTTGAAAATATCTTTCCAACGATACCAAATTTGTAAAGATCCAATGGTTAGATTGTGTGAAATGTTTAATTCAAATCTGAATAAAAACAGCGCCAGAATGGATTATATATATATATATATATGTATTTGTATATATATATATAATTAAAATAAAACGAATAACGAAGCTGTAGTTCGTATTTTGAAATCGTAACTTTAACGATTGTACTGGGAGATCCGACCGTTGGATTTTCCCAAAACTGGAACCGTTGGGTCCATTTTGAAAAGATCTTTCCAATGATATAAAATTTATAAAGATCCAACGGTTAGATTTTCAGATATGTGTAAATCAAATCTGAGGAAAAACAGCGCCATGGCCGCGTTATAGCCTGAAGCGTCGCTTGAATAAATGAGCTATTTTTAAATAAATAAAAATAGCGATAAATGGTTATAAAATATTATAAACGAGGAATGGAAATAAACTGAATTTACTCGGTTTATTGGATATTTGATGGTTGAATGTGTTTGACATGAAAATTACATTAGTGAACTGAATTATGAATGCTAAATAATTTAACCATGGAAAATAATTGACTTGAATACTAAATGTACGTGAATTATTTGAGAAGGCCGAGTTGAATCTCATTTCAAATAATTGGTCGACGATTAGAGGTCAAAGATATGAGGACGGTGCAAGACCGATGATCTTCACATCGAATGGATGGTTACTGATGCCTTTGATGGGAGTTGCTGCCCTGAAGGGGTTACAGTGGTGGTTGTCCGGATGTACTTGTTGATCGTTCGGATGTGCGAGGACCTCTCTCCTATTGGACGTATGGGACGAGGAATAAGGTGCCTACGGTTTCATTCAGACCCAGAACAAACTTTTAAGTGGATGTGTGTCTGACGTTGTAGGTTGACAACATGGCATACAGAGATGTTGTGATCAAGGCTTTTGTTGAAAAGAAGAGTCTTCTGGCTGATGATCAAAGCACGGCTTTAAATAGCATAGCCTTGGGTATAGCGTTGATTCGCGAGCCTCACACCCCGGTATGGACCAAAAACTGGAGAGGACTTCAGGGAGGACATGCGTTTCCTTCTAGCTAGGAGTGGTGTCTGGGTTTTACACGCCTGGACATTTTACTTATGTGGATGATGGATAGCGAGGAACCTCGGTTATATCGGTCTCTACAGAGCTGATGGATGGTTTGGTAGATATACCGGCCAGTTTGACACCCCATAGGGTGGGGAAATGCAGTGTTCAAGCATTTTAATCCACTCTGTGTGGACCGGCCCTAACGATCCAAGGGTCGATGTGTTCTGATCCTAAGACACGGGCTGGAGCGTCTCAAAGCGGTAAGGACGATCCCTTACCTGGGTTCATGACGGAAATCCAATTTCCAAATACGACATTGTGCGGTTTTTATTGTAAACCTATATATGGCGACATAGTGGTATGGGGCACTTATGCCATCTATGATTGATACTTATGATTGAAATTGTTTTTGAAACATATAAACACTAGTAATAATATCAAATGCTTTTGTTTTATATGTATCAAGCATATTTTGGCCATTATAAGGTAAAACTCTATCCTCTGGCTTGTGTTGCATTGTGTGATGGGACATGAGTCTTATAATGGCTTCACTTTTGTAAAAAGCATTGTGATGTTTAAATGTTTACTTATTTTAAGCACCGGCAATCCAATGGAGTAAACCCGTTCCGCGTTAGCGGCGTGGTCCTGTGATTATCCTTATTGTAAAATAAGTTTAGTAGATTTCTCATACCAGTCCCATGACTGACTCGTAGTTTGTTTCACTTGCAAACACGGGTGCCCTATTTTCTACACGGGCAGCCTTGTATTCAGGTTTTAGCAGGCTCTGTCTGGATAGCTATGGAGCTGAAGATGGATTCTATCACTTCTTTTATGTTGTTCAGCTCCTATTATGTATATTATGTTTTATTCTGCTGTAGACATTTTATATAAAGCTGAAACTGAATTTTGTACTAAGTATGATCCTGTTATACTGTGTAACTCTGATGATTATGTTTATCCAGTGTATTCTGTTGTAAATTATCTGGTGTAATTATATATTTTTGTTCTGCTGTTATTTGTTTATGTGTTATATTCCAAAGATTACCCTTGCCATCGTGGAATAAGGGTTTGGGGTCGTCACACGTGGTATTAGAGATTTGGTTAAGCTTAGTTCTGGAATATAACATATTAACGAATTCATCAGAAATAGAACCAGTAGTGTTCTAGGACGAATAACTCATTTCATATAGGATCAGTAATATCCTAGAATGAGTGTAGCAGAATGAAATACACCCGTATAGACACGTTTACATTCAAGTATATGTCTCTATGCTTTAAAATACCTTTTATGTTGGCCTGACACTTTGTCTACTATTTGCAGACATCGCAGAAAATGAGTGGCAGAAGTAGAAGAGGTAGGTCAGAACCAGATATTGCAGCTCTATTAAAGAAATATCGAAATCTGAGTGGAGTACCGTTCTTGGGCAATGAATCCATTATTCAAACACAAGCATGGATGCGCTCTGTTGAGAAATTTTTTGAAAAATTAATCAACAAATTGATTGTTTTTTGGGTTATGAGATTATAAATTTGATTAATCAAAATATTGGAATGGTAGTTAATCTAATCCATAAGAGAAAGAAAGGTAAATTTATGCCAATTCAATCAAATATTGAACTGATTTAAAATTTGATTGAAATACATGCATGTACATTATATATGTTTGAACAGGTAAATGGATTTGCTGTTGAGTAAAGAATTTATTTGTGTGCCCGACAAATAGGTAAACCTTAATGTGCTGGATGCGCAATTTTATTTACATATCAACTCCTGTGAATGCCATTGGATGCGCAGTGCTGGTTGTTTTGTGTGAAAATATAAACGTCGCCATAGGATAGCAACAATTAATTTTGAACTACACTACATGGCATACTGCGTGAAGATAACATACTCTATCATATACCGCATAAGCATCTGGAGCTTATGTGATGAGGTTGAAGATTTATCATAGAAGCGAGAGGCTTGTATGGCGATGACTATATTACAGGTTGAACCGAAGACTGATATGGACTATATAATATGTAACGGTAAATTGTCAGATTAATAAAAAACTCCACACGGGTCTGGAGATGATAATAAACACGTCTCTCTAGTCATTAAGGCACAAAAACTATTTATAGGGTGATGAGAATTTATTCTCTGGAGTTATGATCTATACACACTCCCCTGTGGACAATGGAATATATCACTATAAATATGTGTATGCTTTTTAGGATTTATTGTGTACCTAATACGGCCTAATAAATTTCCAAACCCCTCCCGTACAAATGAGGTTATGGCGAAATTTTTCGAAAATTTAGGGTATTAGCCAAATTTTGGAAGAATTAGAAAATTCCTAGAAATTGAAAAGTTGAAGAATGAAAGCCAAATTGAAAGTTGAGTTGGTTAGTTAAACAACATTAAGCTTCGTTCCTTTTCAGGGACGAACTAATTTTAAGTGGGGGAGATTGTAACAACCCGAAAAATCAGAACCAATTTAAAATTTTTAATCTGGCTATTTTAATGAATTTTGAATATTAAAAATAATTTATTTTAAATAATAACGACTAAAAATTCTTTTGGATCGAAGTCATAGCAAATATATTTATTTTAAACTATAAAACAAGTCCTGAAATGCCGCGGCAGTTTGAAAATTTGAATTCGAACTTTGATTGACTGTGTAGGATGCAAAATAAAACATATTTTAGTGAAACTAAAAATATTTAAATCTGTTTGAGAATATCTTTCTAACAAAATTGAAAAATCGAAATTTCATAGCGGAAATCAAAAGTTATGGTCAAATGAATTTTCAGATAGGTCGCTATGGGATAAATATAGCCCGTGAAAATAGATATTTTGCAAACGACCTCCGTTTTTGACAAAACCACTTTTGTTGGATCCGGAATGTCAAATTATTGCTAGGTTCCAAATTTCATAATTTTTGGAGTTAACATGTGAGCGTGGTAAAAGAAAATGTATTTGGTTAATTTCAGTCAATTTGGATCGACCAGAAAATGTCCATTTTTCAAACGGTCTCCAAATTATTTAGTTTTGTTGGGACCGTATCGTCCAGGCATAGCCAGATTTATTTTTCTGGAATTTTTAGAATCAGTATGTGGCCTTGACAAATTGAAATGTAGGTTCAAATCCATATTTGAATGTTTTATAATTTAATTTGAAGAAAAACTGACTGAAACAGTCAAATGGGCCTACGAAACATATTCCATTATGTCCGGAATGGGGGTATTTAGCTGGGTACGACAGTCATTGGGTTTGGACTGGAGTTCGTATTAGAAAACCCCATTTTTAGAATTAAATATAAATCCCGACCAACCAGAAAATTTCTTTTATTATTTTTAAAATCACGAAAAACAATTTTCTCTCTTCCCGTAAGCATATCGAAGGCGGAAACCCCTTCCACCCATCCCGACCTTATTTCGGCCAAACCACGCACCAATACTCCTAGCTCCTGTTGGGGTTTTTGCAGATCTCGTTCCAAGCTTTAAATCCATACATGGCACGCCCCTTATCATCACGTCAATCACGAGATCCAACGCTCCAAAGTCGTTGACTTTGAGCCATCGTCGAGTCCTCCATGCCAGTTCGAACTGGGCCCCTCCAGCACGCGCAAAAGCGTGATTTCTCCCTCTTCGACGTGGCGTTGGTCGATCCTCCTATCGTGCTACGGATTGAAAGAAAAATCAAAACCTAGTTTTGAACAGTTTGCTGAAGGTAATGGCTGAAATAAATTTAACTGTTTATAGCACTTTAAAGCGCTACGAATTATGATTTTACAATTAAAATCATATCTTTTTGCTATGTTGTCGAAATCCAGTGAAACAAGAGACATTGGACTCATGGCGACGTCTTCTACATTCTAGAAGAGACTGGAGATTTTTTGGAGCTTTCTACAGTTTTTGGAGGAGTGGAACCCAATGTGAGATTTCTAAATTCAACTTCGAATGGAATGGTGATGTATAAATTATATGATCGATGTATAAGTTATATAAGCGTTGTACACTTCATGTATAAGCATTGTATAAATTATATGTGCGAGGTACAAGTTATATATGCGTTATAAAAATCATATATGCATTGAATAGAGTTGAAATGAAATTGGAATGAAATTGAAATATATCTATATACATATACATATATATATATATATATATATATATATATATACTCCCCTCGTCCGCAGACCATGGACGATATATATTGATTGTGATTGTTTGGATTTTGGTTGACGTGAAATTTGGTTGATAAAAGCGAGGGGTTGAGAATGGTTGTTGTGATTGAAACAAAATTGGAATTGTTTGTGGAAAAATTCATTGTGATATGAAAATAATCGAAATATTTAGATTATAAGGATACGCCCCTTAGGGAATGCCGCGAGGCTTAAGGTAGTGCGAGGAGCCATACTCGGGACGGTGCTGGTTTTAAACCCCTACCGTTATGCTACCGAAATTTTCTGAAATACTCATGTGTTTGATTTATATTCATGTGTTGAAATATATTCATGTATTGGAAAAATATTCATATGACGAATGAATTGTTTCAATTGTAAAAATCACATTTTTATCATGTATATGAAGTATATAAAATATTCATGTTTGAAATAATTTGTTTTAACAATAAAAATCACATTTTTATTACATATATGAATCGCTAAAAATATTCATGTTTGAAATAAATTGTTTTAACAATAAAAAACACATATATATATATATATATGAAGTGTTTAAAATAGTCATGTGTTGAAATAAATATTTGTTGGTTAAAATATAATTTTTAACACATATATGGAATGAAAATGGTTTGGAAATGGAAGAACGGATTATATATATATAATTTATTAAATTAAAACGAATAACGAAGCTGCAGTTCGTGTTTAGAAATCATGATTTTAAACGATTATTACGAGAGATCCGACCGTCGGATTTTCCCGAAACCGAAACCGTTGGGCTTGCTTTGAAAATATCTTTCCAAAGATACCAAATTTGTAAAGATCCAACGGTTTCATTGCGTGAAATGTTTAATTCAAATCTGAATAAAAACAGCGCCAAAATCGATTATATATATATGTATATATATATATATAACTAAAATAAAACGAATAACCGAGCTGCAGTTCGAATTTTGAAATCGTAGCTTCAAACGATTGTTTTGGGAGATTTGGCTGTCGGATTTTCCCAAAACTGGAACCGTTGGGTCCGTTTTGAAAAGATCTTTCCAATGACATAAAATTTGTAAAGATCCAATGGATAGATTTTCAGGTACATGTAAATCAAATCTGAGGAAAAAACAGCGCCATGGTCGCGTTATGGCCTGAAGCGTCGTTTGAATAAATGGGCTGTTTTAAATAAAAATAGCGATAAATCGTTATAAAATATTATAAACGATATGGAATGGAAATAAACCAAATTTACTCGGTTTATTGGATATTTGATGGTTGAATGTGTTTGACATGAAAATTACATTAGTGAACTGAATTATGAATGTCAAATAATTTAACCATGGAAAAGAATTGATTTGAATTCTAAATATATGTGAATTAATTGAAAAGGTCGAGTTAAATCTCATTTCAAATAATTGGTCGATGATTAGAAGTCGAAGATACGAAGATGGTGCAAGACCGATGATCTTCACATCGAATGGATGGCTACTGATGCCTTTGATGGGAGTTGCTTCCCTGAAGGGGTTACAGTGGTGGTTGTCCGGACATACTTATTGATCGTTCAGATGTGCGAGGACCTCTTTCCTATATTGGACATATCGACGAGGAATAAGGTGGCTTCGGTTTCGTTCAAACCCAGAACGGATTTATAAATGGATGTGTGTCTGACGTTGTAGGTTGACAACATGACATACAGAGATGCTGTGATCAAGGCTTTTGTTGAAAAGCAGAGCCTTGTGGTTAATGATCAAACCATGACTTTAAATAGCATAGCTTTGTGTATAGCGTTGATTCGCGAGCCTCACACACCGGTATGGACTTGAAACGGGAGAGGACTTCAGGGAGGACATGCGTTTCCTTCTAGCTAGGAGTGGTCTCTGGTTTTTACACGCCCGGACATTGTACTTATGTGGATGATGGATAGCGAGGCGCCTCGGCTATATCGGTCTCTATGGAGCCGATGGATGGTTTGGTAGATATACCGGCCAGTTTGATGCCCCATAGGGCGGGAAACGCAGTGTTCAGGCATTTTAATCTACTTCGTGTGGACCGGCCCTGACGATCCAAGGGTCGATGCATTCTAATCCTGAGACATGGCCTAGAGCGTCTCGAAGCTGTAAGGACGATCCCTTGCCTTGGTTCATGACGAAAATCCAATTTCCAAATACGACATCGTGCGGTTTTGATTGTAAACCTATATATGGCGACATAGTGGTACAGGGAACTTATGCCGTCTATGATTGATATTTATGATTGAAATTGTTTTGAAACATATAAACACTAGTAATAATATCAAATGCTTTTGTTTTATACGTATCAAGCATATTTTGGCCATTACAAGGTAAAAATTTATCCTCCGGCTTGCGTTGCATAGTGTGATGGGACCTGGGTCTTATAATGGCTTCATTTTTGTAAAAAGCATTGCGATGTTTAATTGATTTACTTGTTTTAAGCACTGGCAATCCAATGGAGTAAACCCATTCTGCATTAGCGGCGTGGCCCTGTGATTGGCCTTATTGTAAAATAAGTTTAGTAGATTTCTCATACCAGTCAAATGACTGACTCGTAGTTTGTTTCACTTGCAAACTTGGGTGTCCTATTTTCTACACAGGCAGCTTTGTATTCAGGTTTTATCGGGCTCTGTCTAGATAGCTATGGAGCTGAAGATGGATTCTATCACTTCTTTTATGTTATGCTCCTGTTATGTATATTATGTTTGATTCCGCTGTAGGCATTTTATATAAATCTGAAACTGAATTTTGTACTAAGTATGATCCTGTTATACTGTGTAACTCTGATGATTATGTTTATCCAGTGTATTCTGTTGTAAATTATCTGGTGTAATTATATATTTCTGTTCTGTTGTCATTTGTTCATGTGTTATATTCCAAAGATTACCCTTGCCACCATGGAACGAGGGTTTGGGGTCGTCACACATTACTGGCTGGGTGTATTCGGCCAACTTTGTTAAATTTCCTTAGTTTTGACTAGGGAAATACCCGAGACTTCTTTCTTGCTACTAACCACTCTTGTGCTTTTCATAGCATCGAAGTTTCTGGGTTTGCCTTAGCCATTTCAGGATTCAACTCTATTTGTCAAAATAACCCATGTAGATACCAAATATTCAACGTAAAGTTGTGACGAGTTTATGGTATGTTTAAGTAAGCATTATTGATTTTCCTTAATGCGGCGATAATGCCCCCATACCAAAATACGTCATGAACTTTGAAGGTTAGGCGTGATACTTGTAGTCGATTTTGCTTGGAATCTTCTAACTTACTTATGAACCAATGGGTTTCCGGTTTAATCAAGCAAGCTCGTGCTTTTAGTGAAGAAGAATCTTTGTCACTATGCCCCTGCTTGAGAGGTCTTATATTTTTTAATATATTCAATTACATTTCTCGCTAGCCTGGTAATCCAGGTTCTTCGGAATTTGATTTGAACATGTGCCCCCGGAGAGGTCTTGCTTTTTGTACCTCTACAGAGGTGCTTTGTAAACCCATTATTCTTTGTGGATGAATGATTTATCCATTTGTAGAATTTGTAGGGCACCTCTAAAAAGGTCTTTGGGTCCGTCACTTACCGAATTTTGGTGGATTCGACCTATGGTTGGATGCCTCCGAGGGGGTCTCTTAAATTTCAGGGTTTGTCATAATCGGGCCATGTATAAATGGCACTGACGATCAACGTGGTTTCCCACGAGGATGCCTTTGGTTTAAAAGCCCAGCATTTTATCATAATCCGACCATGTATCAATGGCGTCGACGATCAACTGGGTGTCCCTCGGGGAGATCTTTGGTTTAAAAACCCAGTGCTTTTATCGTAATTCGGTCATGTATCAATGGCGTCGACGATTAACTGGATGCCCCTCGGGGAGGTCTTTGGTTTAAAAACCTAGTGTTTGTCGCAGTCGGACCATGTATCAATAGCAACGACGATCGACTAGGTGCTCCTCTGGGAGGTCTTTGGTTTAAAAACCTATTGTTTATCATAGTCGGACCATGTATCAATGGCACCGGCGATCAACTATGTGCCCTTTTGGGATGTCTCTGGTTTAGAGTTGCATTGTCTCACCAGGGCGGATGCTAACTCATTCATCGGGTTTTACCCCGATTTGTTAGAACTAGGGACGTGGACCTTGCAGTTAAGAAGATGCCCCTTTGGTAAAATTGACATCCTCATTTATAGCATGAACGCCGTATTATTCGACTGTCTGATTCCTGGTGTCCCTTTTTTGCTATGTTGTGTTTCATACCTTAACATTTATTGCGAGTGAAACTTTAAGCATTGAACAACGAGCATTTGAGCTATCCTAATTGGGACGTACTGTAACTGTCACCAGGCTTTGTTAGGTCTTGGATGCATTAACATTATTTTATGGGACCTGTAATCAAAATCGAATTTAAACAACTGGTAAACAAGAGTTTGCAAATGTTCAATTTAGGCAAGTAAAGTAGTCTCTTTCATTAGTATGTACAAAACTTGTAACGGCGTTGCATGGTATTTACAATGCATGATGTTTATAATTTGTAAAATAAAAGAACTATTAGACGAAGTAATGTCGTAGATGTATGCTGTTCCATGCTCTCGGAAGTTGGATGCCATCCGTCGTTTTTAACTTGAACGTGCCATCTGAAAAAATATTGCTTATCATATACGGCCCTTCCCAGTTAGGTCCGAACACTCCAGTTCCGGTCATGATTCTTTTGAGAACAAGGTCCCCAACTTGGAAGGTTCTTCATTTAACCTTAACATTAAAATGATGAGCTATCCTTCTTTGATGTGCAGTGAATCTGAGTTCCGCTTCTTTTCTTTTTTCTTCAAGCAGGTCAATTACTTCGAGCTGCAATTTATCATTATCCTCTTGGTTGAAGTGGATTCTCCGGTGATAGGAACTTCCAGTTCCACCGAAATCATAGCCTCGAATCCCAATGTGAGTGAGAATGGAGTGTGCCCAGTCGCAATTTTGTGAGTTGTACGATATGCCCAGAGTGCAAGAGGGAGCTTGTCTACCCAACCACATTTGGCTTTTCAAGATGCTTATTGATGGTTGACTTCAAAATTTTGTTGATTGCTTCAACCTGCCCATTGGCCTGCGGATGAGTAACGACTGCAAAACCCTTCTTAATCTTATATTTAGCGCAGAAATCCAAGAATTTAGTGCTCTTGAATTGAGATCCGTTGTCGGTGATTATTTTATAAGGTACCCCAAATCGGTAGATAATGTTCTTTAAAACAAATTTGATTACCTATTTTGAAGTAATAGTTGCTAGTGGTTCAGCTTCAGCCCACTTAGTGAAATAGTCCACTGCTACGATTGCATATTTCATTTTTGACTTAGCTGTAGGCAATGATCCAATCAGATCTATTCCCTAGATGGCGAATGGCCATGGACTAACCATCTGAGTTAATTCTGTGGGAGGTGGTCTTGGAATCTTCGCAAACCTTTGGCATCTGTCACATTTCTTAGCGTAAGTCATTGCATTCGGGTTCACATTGCGCCAAAAGTAGCCATATCGCAGAATTTTCTTCGCTAGTGTTTGACCTCCTGTGTGGCCTCCGCATTCTCCCTCATGCAATTCTGCCAGGATTGCTTTGGACTCTTCCTTGGTTACACATCGCAGCAGTGGCATGGAGAATCCTCGCCTATACAACCTTCCGTCCTGGATAAGGTACAATGGAGCTTTGTGCAATATCTTCCTCTATTTTTTCGGCTCTTCTGGAAGTGTTCGGTTGAGGATATACTCCTTGATTAGAGTCATCCAGGACACAGGTTCTTCAGCAGCCTCCATAATCCAGTCAACATCTGCTTCTTCGATGGTTGGAGTTGAGAGGACTTCGATGGGAATTATACCTAGTAACTATGCATCCGAGGAACTGGCGTACTTGGCGAGAGAATATGCCTTCGAATTCTCTTCCCTAGGAATATGAGATATAGTGTAGAAGTCAAGGTCGTTAAGAAGTTCCAAAGCTTTGGTAAGATAAGCAGGAAGATTTCCAAGTTTGGTTTAGAATTCCTTTAGGACTTGACATACCACCAGCTGTGAGTCGCTAAGGATTTGCAAGGTTTTTAGATTCAATTCCTTAGCCAGTTTTAAACCTATGATTAATGCTTCATATTCGACTTCATTGTTAGTCAACGGAAACTCCAATCTTAAAGAGTAATATAAGGAATGACCTTCTGGAGTTTCTAGGACAATTCCGGCCCAAGAACAGTAAACATTTCTGGATCCATTAATGTATAGCTTCCAACTAGTCACTATCTTCGTTGATTCTTCTATTTCTTCTCCCCTATCCATGAACTCAGTGATAAAATCCGCTAAAGCTTGCCCATTAAAATCTCTTCAAAGGTGATAAGTGATTTCGTATCGACTAAGCTCTATGTTCCACTTTAATAACCTTCCCGAATTTTCTGGGCGAAAGAGAACTTGTCTTAACGGTCGATCGGTGAGAACCTTTATAGGATGGGATAGGAAATACGACCTTAGCTTTTTCTAGGCGATGAGCAAACAATACGCAAGTTTTTCCAACTTCGAATAGTTTAATTCTGCCCCAGTGAGCCTTTTACTAATGTAATAAACTCGTCATTGGACCTTGGCATACTCTCGAACTAGTGCGGCACTTAAGGCATGAGATGAGACAGCCAAATACAGAAGTAGTTCCTCTTCATCTTTAGGTTTGGAAAGCATCTGTGGTGACTCCATGTGCTTGATTAACTCTTCAAAGGCTGTTTGGCATTCGGGAGTCCATTGGGAATCTTTCTTTCCTTTCTTCAAAGCATTGAAGAGTGGAATGCACCAATCCGTTGCTTTAGAAATAAATCGGCTAAGTGCGGCTACTTTCGCATTCAAGCTTTGAAGCTCTCTTTTTGTCCTTGGGGCATGCATTTCCCATAAGGTTGTGACTTTAGAAGGATTTGCTTCAATGCCCCTGGCGTTGACCATGAACCTGAGAAATTTTCCCGATGCTACTCCAAAAGAGCATTTAAGCTGGTTGAGCTTCATTTCATATTTCCTTAGTGTAACACCCCGGATTTTTGAATAATCGAATTAACTAAATTAAAGAAAAATTAATCTCAGATGTGAGAATTAAGGGAATGGGGTTGTGCCATTGTGTTCGTCTCGGAATTCTGGTCGAGATAGAGTCCGAGTTTGCGGCAAACGGGTACCGGATGAACGAGTTATGGACGAACGAAGTTAGGTGGCAAAACAAGAAAAAAATAGATTGCACTGGCGCACTTGGGAAGTGCGCCAGTACAAATTTGCACTGGCGCACCTGTCAAGTGCGCCCAGGCCGAGGCAGCAGGCCTGCAAAGCTTTCTGGTTCAGTCTGACCCATGTTGCTGAGTCCTTTCTGAGTCATTAGGGCTGAGGTATCACCCTATTCCGACTGAATGGTTTTTATTAACCCTAAGATCATCCGACGGCTATAATTAAATTAAAATTCTATATAAACATGGGTAGACTCAAACCCTAAATCAGAATTAAAACTAAAGCTATGGCCGTCATGCTGTCATCTTATAACCTAGAGTAGCCGCCACCAATTAGAGAGGAAGAACATCAAATCAAATCAGTTCTATTCAACTTTAACAACAAATCTTCTTCAAAGGAAAGCTAATAAAACTTCAGAATTCAAAATTCAGAACTCAAGACCTTCTTTGAGTTGTGAGTTCGATTTCTTTAATAAAATAATTAATAATTTAATTGGATTAAGTTATGATGTGGATTATATGGATTTGATGTGAATTATTGACCGCATAATTATGTGTAAAATTGTGATGTTATCATACATGTTGTAAATTCTATGATGTTATGTTGTGATGTTTTCATCTATGTTTTAAAGTTATGATGCTATCATCTATGTTGTGATTCTATATAATCAAATCATCATGTTGTTCATATGTTAGTTTGGCTATGTTGATTCATATGATAAATCATATGTATGTATGCAAGTTTAGATATTGATTTAAACATGGATCATATGCAAGTTAGTAGATTTTATGCATAACCTTACATGTTTCATGACACCTATTTTATGTGAATTGGATCTAAAAGTGAGGCTATGACATGTGTGAGTTATATGTTAAATTCTACATGCTAGTTTACATGTTTAGATGTAAGTTTAGACCCTTGTTATGTTGCATAAATCACATATGCAAGTTTATATAAATATATGAGTTTGGAATATGAATCATGTTATGCAAGTTTAGTGTTATTGCCTATGCAAGTTTACACCTTTGGATGTAGATCTATGACATACATGATTTATGCAAGTTGTGACCATTATCTAAACAAGTTTACACCTTTAGATTTGGATCTATGACATATGTAGTTTTATGCAAGTTGTAACTTTGGCCTATGCAAGTTTTAGATGTAGAACATCATTCACACATGCAAGTTCACCCCTATGTTTAGATCTAGCTTTATCTATATATATGTTGTGATGTTTTCTCTTTATTCCATGATTTAGACTATTCGAGTCTAACGTATATTTTACGTTAAACGAACGAACGTACAACGTGGGGTAAAGGGGATAATATTAAAAAGATTTAATATTAAGAATTGGCATAAATGCCTTAAATGGCATAAAATAAATTGTGAGGAAAATTGGTATGATTTTGCATACCATAAATGGATGGACATAATTGAGTCAATTATGGCCATAATTAAATTTGGAATTGATTGATAATTTGAACAGGGAAAGTAATTCAAATTGGGGAATGATTAATTAGGAGTAATTAATCGTCTAAGACACGAGGTTAGGCTCTTTTGTGGTGTAAGACTGCCCGGACCCGCCCAGCAAATCCAGCTGCCACAAATTCCAGTCTAATGTGAGAGGTCTTAGGCATAAATTAAATGCGTAACAATTGTAAAGACACGAGGTTAGGCTCATTTGTGGTGTAAGACTGCCCGGACCCGCCCGGCAAATCCAGCTGCCACAAATGCCAATCTAATGTGAGAGGTCTTTATGAGTTTACGGTCTTAATGAATTAAGAAACACTTAACCAGATAAACATGTAGTGGGACATGAGGGGGTTAAGTGGGTGCCATGGGTGGCATGTGGAATCTAGTGGGTGCCTTGGATGGCATTTGAAATATGATTAGAAACACTTAACCAAAATTGAAACATGTAATTGACACATGAATAAGAAGAGGGTTAAGTGGGATGTACAAGAGGGGACCAAGCTTAGGTGGATAGCTTGTGTCAAGTAATGGGGGCCCATTTCAACCAGTAACCCATACGTATCTTTGTGGGCTCGACCCAAGTCGAGGACGGGACACGCATACTGGGCTTGACTGTAAGAGGCCAAACCGGGTTAGCGGTGGCAACGCAAGTCCAACGGGTTCATATGCGTGTGTGGACCCGGGCTGGTAGGTAAGACATTGTTGCATCGTGTAGGTATAAGCCGTGCATCATTGGTGGTATCGGGTTGCCACTTTGGGGAGTGATACACCCTACTGTGGGGCCAGCACGGGTATCTACGAGTTAGGGAGCCGATCGCTTGGGAGTAGTGGGTACACCTAGTGGAGATAGGGGCAGGCGGCACCTATGAAGGCAACTAGGGGTGCACGAAACTACCATTATCGTAATTAAAGTTTTGTAGGCGGGATCAACCTTAGGGTAACTAGTGGTGGTGCTGTATAATAGTGGTGATGCAGTATAGTAATTATCTTATAGTGGGTTAGGTGCGCTTTAACGATATCGTTGTTCATCTTGTTTCCTTGTTTACTCTGCCATACTCAATGGTTCATGGTCATTTCCTTATTTTCCAACTTATGCCTTAGCCTAGTTACTTTGGTAATTATATTGTTAAAGTTATCGCATTCGCCAGACTTTATGTCTGACCCCCTTTATTTCCTCCTCTTTTCTTCCTTTCCCCCCTTAGGTGCTCAGGTTGGGACTAGCACCAGTGGAGCTTGATTTTGGACAGCTGTATTTCTTTCTTTTAGAAGATTGCTTGGATCGCTGAAGTAAAGTTCGGCCTCTCTTATTTATGGCTATTTTGAATTGGGGATTATGTCTTTCAATTTATGTACTTTGGTTTAGTCAAGATGGATATTATGTACTTTGACTCTGGTTTTTGATGATGTAATCAAACATATGTGTTTTCTGCTGCAATGAAATTAAGTTTTAAATTTTCAAGTGTTGTTTATATCTGTCTTGTTGTTAAGTTTCTGTTCTGTACTTACTTAAAATGCTCCATAGAAGTTAATGCATTCCCTTTGTGAGTGACATTAATGGACGTGGGGTGTTACACTGAGGATATGAAACATTTCGACCAGGTTTTCAAGATGATCCTCAACTTTTTTTGACTTTACCAGCATATCATCCACGTAGACTTCCATTGTATTTCCGATTTGAGACTTGAAAATGGAATTCACAAGGCGCTGGTATGTCGCTCATGCATTTTTTAGTCCGAATGGCATTACTTTAGAGCAATACAAGCCTCTATCTATTATGAAACTTGTGTTTTCTTCATCTGGCTTATGCATCATGATCTGATTGTATCCAGAGTATGCATCCATGAAAGATAACAACTCATGCCCTGTCATCGCTTCAACAAGTTGATCAATTCTACGTAATGGGAAGCTATCTTTGGGACATGCCTTATTGAGATCCGAATAGTCTATGCATACTCTACATTTGCCATTGGATTTTTAATAAGAACTGGATTGGAAACCCAATCGGGATATGTAGATTCTCGTATGAAGTTATTTTTAAATAACCTATCTACTTCTTCTTTTAATGCCACAAATCTTTTAAGTCCTTGAATTCATCTTTTTTGTTTTACAGGAGTTAAACTGGGATTAATATCCAGCTTATGCACAATTACATCTAGTGAAATTCCGCACATATCTGAATGTGTCCACACGAAAACATCTAAATTTGCCTTTAAAAACAAGATCAAATCTTTCTGTAGCTTTAGGTCCATCTGAGAACCTATTTTTAAGACCCTATCTGGATCTTTATCGTGTATTGAAATGGGAATTGTGGCTTTAGCTGGTGCCGCCTTTCTTCTCCCACACTGGCCTTTCTTGGACCGATCTCCTTCTGAGCTCCACTATGTTCGCCAATGTCAGGGCCCCTCCCTAATAGCTATAAAGGGAGGGAAGTAACGCGGAGCGCAGGCTCCACATCCTTCTTCACTTCTTTCTTCCTAGCTTTGACAAGTTCCGCAATATAACATTCTCTCGCTGCCCGTTAGGCTCCTTTAATTACGCCAACTCCATTTTCGGTAGGATATTTCATCGTTAGGCACCACAGGGCCATTGTTATTCTAAAGGCTGCGAGGATTGGTCTTCCAATGAAGTATTATATGTAGAAGGCTCATCGACTATGACAAAATCCTGATTCATGGCAACCTTCTTTTCTTCTTCACCGAGTTCAACAAGCAAGTTAATGATGCCAATTGGTTGAGTGGATTGGCCGGTGAATCCGTGAATCTTATTTTGGAAAGCCTTCACGTCGTCCATGGAAAGGTTCATCCTATTAAATGCGTTGATGAAAAGAACATTGAAGGAGGCCCCACCGTCAACCAAGACTCTTCTGACTATGGACCCAAAACGATAGTGATCACCATTGGATCTATCGTTGATGTTAGTAATCCGTATGAGTCTCTTTCTTTGAACACAATATCATCCCATGGAGTCTTTGGCATCTTTGCCGAAAAAGCTTCGCTCGTGGTCATGAGTTCTTATCGTTTAGAAAGGCTCTTCATCTCGTTTGCGTACTTCACAATGTCCCCCCAGCTTCTCCCAAATGGATGAGGCCCACCTGAAATGGTATTGATTATTAGCCTTGGGATGACATCAACTGGAGCGTTTTCATTCTGTCTAGGCTGTCCCGCAAATGTCGCTTGTCCTTGAGCGGTTTGAGCGTTCTGCGGGTTCTTTGTGTATTGCTAAAGCCTATTCTTCCTTATCAATTCTTCAACAAGGTTCTTTAGATGTCTACACTCATTTGTATTGTGGCCCGGTTAGTTATGAAACCGGCAGAACCTTCCTGACTTTATCGCGGCATCACTGACCTTTGCTTGTTTCGGTGTTGCATACTTTTCACTGTCTTTAGTTGCCATGAAGATGTTTTCTACAGCGTTGTTTAAAGAAGTCAATTCTGAATTTTTAAAGAAACGAAACTTCTTATTGGCACGGTTGTCTTTTCCATCACTACCCCTTTTCTGACTAACAGTATTCTTCTGGCGGACTTCTGTATCATTACCTTTCTTTTCGGGCAGTGCGCTGCTTTCAGGAACATCCAAGGCATGGGTTGGATCTTCATCCACACCTATATACTCCTCTGCTTTAGCAAACAGTTCCTCAAGCGCATTTGGCTTCTTCTTCTTAATCCACTGTCCAAGTTTGGTTTTTTTGGTTTATAGCTCCCTTTAAAGCCATCAAAACCAAACGAGGCTCATAGTTCCCAACCTCGGCTGCGGCAGTATTGAAGCGGGTAGGAAAATCTCTGATGGGCTCTTCTGGCCTTTGCTCAAGCTCGTTCAGCTCCATGACATCCCGCACTTTCATAGCTTGAAGCCTGAACTGTTCTCTGAATAGTTTGGCCAGGGTAGCAAAATCATCTACATATTTGGGTGGTAGCTTTGTGAACCAAAGTGGGGCTACCCCTTCAAGGTAAGTTGGAAAGTACAGGCATGTTAATTCTTCCGTGGCGCATGATCCATCTATATGTTGATCATATTTGAATAGGAACACGTTGGGATCACTGGTCCCATTATAAGTTTGCACCGTCAGAGGTTTGAACTTATTTAGGTATGGAGCCATTTTAATCCTTGCTGTGAGTGGGTTTTAAATAGGAGTGAATCCCCACTCCTTTTCATCATCTTGCTTTCTCGATCTTTTCTCCATGATTTTGCGCACCATTTTCTATATGCGTTCATCTTTGTTGAGCTGGTCCATGGGGCGGACGCCATCATCCTTGCCAAATATTTGCCTAAGCAAACGATCACGGTTCAGCTTCCGGGGCCCTAGGCCTCTCGTTTGGGGAGGTGCCCCTTTGACGGTTCCAAGCGCTTGTCGAGTGGTTGCTTTATCAATGTGGTTGCGCACAAGTGATTTAGCTTCCTTATGTCGAGGATCATTAGGATTTGTAACCTCTTGGATAGAATCTCCTCGATTCAGACTTGAAGAAGAAGAGCATGCATTTCCTGTATGATTGGTTTGAGTAGATTTAGCACGGGCGGCATTCATGGTAACTTTTGCCGTAGCAACTTGCATGACAAACATAGGCTCAAGCTTCTTTATTATGGAATCATTTGCAATACCCATTTGGCTTGTCAAACCCACAACAACTCCATCCCACTCCTTTCTCGTTACAACCGTTCCAGCCTTAGAAGTTTCTCCAACATGGAATTGGTTGGTAAGTGTAGTATTTTCGTTATTGGCGGCATCGCCAATTTCATCGACACTTTTGCTAGCAATCTTCTTCGATGGTCTACCCATGACTTCGAACAATGACTTGACTATGGAAGAAACTTTGTCTATTAGCTTAGAATGTAGTCTTGTACGGTCAATGGTAGAGGTAGGCTTAAAACCTTAGTTCAAGGCCTTCAACCTTGTGAGAAAATGTGAGAGAAGATGATGCGAATGCGGCCCCACGGTGGGCGCCAAATGTTTATTCCAAAATTAGGATGAACACCAAAGGTGAGAAAATTGCACTTCACCAATCGGTATGAAGAGAGGCCACAATCACAACAAAAGTAAAGAGGCACAAATTTTATAGTGGTTCGGCATTATGGAAGGCCTACGTCCACTTTAGCAACAATTTCCATTATCAAATCAAAAGTTACAAGTCTAGGATCACATAAAAGTACATCCATATTTCTCATTACACAATAGCATCACTTAATCAACACAAATCAGCGCAGAAGTGGATAAATTCCACAATGTGCAAGGAGAATGATAGAGAATCTTCAATTTCTAAGATGCTTGGTCACTTTTGGTTGATTCCATGATGAACTTCATGTTTGATCTTTAATTGAAGCTGTTAAAAGAGATAAAAATCACTTAGAAATGCTTAGGAGATAATTGGGCAGCCCTTCGAGATCATCAAATTCGGTCCCCCCTCCAATGAAGGAATGAAGGGGGTATTTATAGGTGAGATTCAGGCTAGGTGGTAAAGTTGTAATTATCTCCTACCTCCCTTAGGCCGTTGGGGCGACCTATAAGCTCTAAACTAGTGCGACACGACCTAACTTAGTCTAGTCTAAGACGGCACGAGCTGAAGCAAGGCGGGGCGAGTTGGAGGAGAGCGGAACGGGCTAAGATAAGGCGGAGCGAGCTAAAGCTTCATTGTGACGAGGTAGGGGGAGCGACCTAGGGCTTTGTGAAGCACCCGAATACAATCCAATCCTCATAAGGCGGGAACGATCTAAGCACATAGAATGACTCAACGACCTTTTGCGGATTAGAGAATGGAAAGACCTAAAGGCAAGGGGTGCTGGAATTCTTCGGTGGCCTAATGAGGAAAGCGACCCAAACCATACAAACGAGCTTAGTTGCTGAAGTGCCCTAAATGCTCTTAATGGGCCGAAGCGCACATGGAATTAAACAAGCTTTCCTTTTGCGCTCTAAGGACCCACAACATTTCAATGCTTTGTGAGGACGACCTAACTACATTCTTTGCTTCCAAGATATATTTTATGGACTAACAACATATATATATATATATAAATGATTTAATATATGTAAAACTTTAAAAATAAGAAAACTTATAAATTAGGAAATATATATTTGAAATCATAAGTTTGAAATCCATGGATGATTAAAAATCATTTTGAGAGAAGTTTGAAATCAATTTGAAAATATTTCGAAAAGAGATAATTTGAAAACAAGTACTGCTATTCAGAGTTTATCATAATATCTAGGCTCTATTACTCTGATAGTCTTGGACTCATGAAATCTTGATACTCATGAGTCTTGATTTTCCTTTGAAATCTTGAATCTCTTAACTTTACAGTTTTCAAAATCTATTACCTGCATATAAATCCTACACGTGTATATATATATATATATATTCCAGGTATAGTTGTTAGTATATATTTTAGAATCAATAATGATAATGATTGAAACAAGGTTATTGTCATCAAAATTCCATTCTCCAATAGTACGATCAAAATTTCCTGTAAATAACATGCGCATAAATCGCGCACGTTACGAGGAATGGATCGAACCATCCCTTAGGTGTGTCGACCCAGGGGTCGACCAACCTGAAACATGGATCGACCTATGTGTCAATCCCTTCGGGGATGGATCGTCCCATCTCCAACGTTCATATTTTTCATTAAATATATACTTCTAATTTCAAATTTAAATTCTAATTTCGGTCTTTTATTCGTAACTTCTTCGTTTTGAGTCCGATTTCAGTAAACCAAATGTCTACTTTAACCCAAATTTTGTAATGGACCCAACGGTGCAACCCTCACTTCCCAATTCTCATTATTTTCTGATTAATATTTATTTTATTAATCATTTATTTAAATTTCTTTATTAAAAGTTTGGGTTGTTAGAAAACTGGACAAGTACATCGAAAATGACTACAAAACAAAATTCAAGATCAATAGATTTTGCTTCAAAAAATAAACACCAGAACTTGCTAACACAACAAGAATATTCTATATTTAATTTTATAAAATGGAATATTAAAACCTAAGCTCAGGTGGACATGTGTCATCCCTTAGCCAAAATTTTATCATCAAGCAACTTTAAGAGATGCCATTGATTTAGTTGTCTTCAAAAGTTGTGAATCAACAAGCTCACATCTTTCTTCTTTTATTCTTCAATTTACTTTACATAGTATAAAATAAATAACCACTTAGACATAATATATTGCAAAAGCAATGAAACGGACTTTTTTCAAATAATTCTTCCTTGTTTACGTCTGTCTTCTTTAATCTCACAAAAGTATGTTTCATCACACTTCTCAATCTCCATGCTAAAAATGTCAACATTTAATGTAACTGTTAATTAACAAGATTTTTGATTCAGGACAAAGATGAAATGAAGATCAAATCAAATAGTTAGTTTAAATATATATATATATATATATGTGTGTGTGTGTGTGTGTGTGTTTAGTTGTGTTAGATCAATATTAAAATCTATCCTCATTATATAACAGATATGCATGTATTTTGATAATATTTATATATATAAACAAATGGCTAGAAAAACAGCCACGACTAGACAAAATATACTTAACCAGTCGACTGGTGACTATTGAACCATTCGACTGGTCAAGCATATTTTTCCGAATAACGGCTAGTTTCTACAAATTTTAAATATATACGATTTTTAGTATTTTTAACTAGTTGATTGGTGGTTTACAGACCAGTTGACTAATTCAAAACAGCAGCCATTTTTATGAAAGGT